>PRKT01000004.1:478914-498322 GCA_003671525.1 Saccostrea glomerata | reverse complement strand
CCCCCCGATCTATTCATGAGAAACATTAAAACACACATAGATATACATCTTTAATTTGAGGAAACTTTTAACTATAGAATATAATGGAAAACGAAATTTTTTTTTCAAAACATCTTTCTCTGCGAAACGACAAATCTTTTTTATTATCATTCTCTCTTCAAAGGTTTTGTTGTCTCCGGGGGAGGGGGGGTTCTTTAAGGATTAAAAGCAGAAATAGTCATCTTATTACCTATTTCAAATAAGAAAACAAATTAAAAAAAATAAACAATGTACTTTATCAACCGCATATATTGAATATTACATAAGATAAAACATATTGGTCATTTATTCAATTTAATTTTACCAGAGTGACCCCCTTGGAAAAAAATGTCCTGGATTCGTGCCTTTTTTTCCTTTTTTTTTTTTTTTTTTTTGTTGTGAAAATTCATATAAATATCAATATAAATATAAAATTAATTCAAATATGTGTGGCAGTTGGCAGTAAGCAGCTGACAGTTGGCAGTAAGCAGTCAGCAGTTGGCTGTCGTACATGGCATTCCATAAGGATCGAATGCCGATTAAATTTTTTTCTCCAATTTTTTAAAATTAATTTTAGTATTTTCAGGCTCCCATTATTTTTTTTTTTTAAATAAAAATGTGATCGTTTAAAATCGTTTGTAACATTAGACTGAGTACAGAATTTATCCCTGGAAACAAAGCTTTTATCATCTTTTAAATAATTTCAATTGAGAAAAAAAGGAGAAGAAAACAAACGTTTCATTATGGAAGTAATCCATAACTGTACAACTTACAGATGTATTCAGTATTTTTATATAAAGGCTTTCTTCGTGTACTAGTATTACTTAAGTTAATTAAAGGGATGCCTTAATATTTTGAAAAAGGAACTCGATCGAGAGATTCTCCGATGTTTTGCAGTCGGTAATAACCTTCAACCCCTTTAGCCAGTAATTAACCCGTCCTCCCTGTGCCCAGTAGAATAATTCGGTCAAATATTTATTGTTCATGAGGGGTGCCTTATAATTAATCACAGGCACCTGAATTTTTATCAGTAAGTCTCTAAATTAGCCAAAAATCGAAACATTCTACGCCCTCTATATATAAATACACAAGGTGTCCAACGCCATTTTGACCACCTGTTCGATTCAGGCTTCAATTTAACACATAAATCGGAAATGCCTACTGGTTTTCGTGTAGCATTGGTTTCAAATATGATATTTCTCGCTATACATTTCTTCCTAAAGTTTAAATCTAACGCGTTGATAATTTTATCAGCTAAACTTCATGCTGACTTCGAATTTCGTCACAGGGCCCGATCGCCATCAGCTGATGTCACGGAAATTTAATCTCGACACCAAATGCTCCTATACATAAACTTTTTTTAATACAACAATTATAATTAAAAAACCGAAAGATTATATTGTTTTGATAGTCTTGATTTTATTTAACATATGTATATGTGTTAGAAACAAATCATAGGTACTAGGTAGAGGCTTTGTTGAAGTTTCTGTTGTCGATAGGTAGCGCCTTATGGAAGTTTCCGGTGTCGATAAAAATCGGACACATGCCATAAAGCGGTTAGCGAAGCTAACCGCTTAAAAATGTTCACGAAATATGTCGAAGCAAGAAAAAACATTAATTTTGATTTTTTTTATGTCTAATTAATAGTACAATGATTTCCTTCCTGTAAAAAAAATACCATCTCTGTATTCATTAACATTATTAAGTTTTTGACAGATGGTACTGTAAAAGGAACGTTAGGTGGATTTGTGAAGATTGGGGACCACGGCCAAGTAGGATTCATAACATGCGCTCATGTGATACATGACATACCTGAAAGAATTATTAAAAATCATGAAAAAATTGTCCAACCAAGTTATGGACTGCTTGAGACTAATGATGTATGTGGCGTTTTGATAAAATCTATTCACCCGAGGGGTTCTGATAAAACTACAGTTGATGCATCATTGGTGAAAGTCGAAAGCTCAAGGACACCATCAAGAATATCATTTACAGGGATCAGAAAAGATCAGTTAAGACAATTAGGTTAGTTTTTCTGTTGGATTATGGTATTTCATATTTTTTACCTTAAATTTATTCAAAAGACTTAATTTCAAAATTTCCTCCTATTGCTTATGCTGGTCACGATTTTCCATTGTTCTACATTTCTTTTCAGTTTGAGATCCTTCTTACATTGTAGTATTTTATTTTATTTACAGGATTTTCTCCAAATGAAATATATAGAGGCGAAATTTTAGAAAAAGCGGTAATTAATGTGCGATGTTACAAATCCGGTGCAACAACGAACTTCACGATTGGGAAGCTAGAAGGGCGTTCTTTAAGTGCAAAATATATGGTTGACTTCAGAGATCCAAGCCAAGATGCTGTGTTTTACGATCAGTATGTTGTCTCAAACGCTAGTCTATTACCGTTTGCTAGTTCTGGTGACTCGGGGGCCTTTGTTTTTCAATGCATAGAAAACAGCGGGAAGAAGTCTTACGCATGTATTGGGATGATTGTCGGAGGAACATCCGACTCTAAAGTTGTTGTTACACCAATTAGGGAAGTACTCAATGCTCTTGACTTGCAAGATACAGAGAAACTGTGTGCTTTCGAAGATGAACAAATGGAAACGAATGAAACAGATCAATGAAAAAATTATATGTTTTTTATCCTAAAGGATTTGTATTAACGGCAAAGTTACTGTGCAATATATACTATGATGTGTGATACATATCTTCAAAAAAAATTCCTTAAAGAGAAAATCAAGAGGCCCTCAAGCCTTTCATGAGTATCATGCAACAAGTTTCAGACAATTGAATTATAATGCAACATTTTTCCACGAAATTCAAAAATTTGAAAGAGACACCAATGTTAAAAATAACTTTACACTTAGTATGCTTACTTTGATTGATTGTTTTTTACTGTTTACATTGTGTAAGTCCCTCTCCAGAATATTTTACTGATATGGAGACGTCACCATTGCCGATGAAGTGCTGCAAATTAAGTCCTATGCTCGGCACTTACGGCCTTTGTGCAGGGAGGTTCTTTATCGTGTCACACCTGCTGTGACACGGGGCATCGGTTTATACGGTCTCATCCGAAGGACCGCCCCATTTAGTCGCCTTTTACGACAAGCAAGGGGGTACTGAGGACCTATTCTAACCCGGATCCCTACGGGGCTGTATGCTTACTTTGAATTATAGTAATTAAAATCTAGAGGCAGAGTTGAGGAATAAAGAATGCATTTCCACTCTATCATCAGCAGTACCCCCTAATCCTGGGTCACACATTTAAACTTTTCTGGAAGATGGTACCCTTGGAAATCATAAATCTTTAATACCAAAGACCAGATTTCAAAGCATTAATTCAATTTTATTACATGTAAATAAATAATCAATCATTAGATTCCTACGCACACACACATTATTTTTGACCCAGGAGCCATGAAATTAACAATTTTCGAAAGAGACACCTTCTCAACATAAATTTTACAATATTTGGAGAAAATCAAGTGGGGTTATTTTTTTTTACAATAATAATAATAAGCTAACTATGGTGAGAACCATTCGCCTATATCTTTTTTTAATTTTTTACTTTACTATCATTCCAAACAAGCGTGTCACTTTGTGTGGAAAAATTTCACAAATAGATTATCATATTATTCATCGATTGGTTGTTTGATTTAATGAAATCAATTCTGCTTTGCAAAAGAAACACAGAATCCAACAATACCACGATAACACTGGCCAATCGTATTAAATGATTGTTTTTCAGCACGGCATTTGTAATCAACGGCAACACGTGGTCAAAGCTTGGTTTCTGTCCTCAACAAAGCATGTGTCGTGATTTGAACGAATGAAGTTAATTTTGATGCGTGTGAGAACATTTTAAAACATGAAAAAGGTAAGGCTCTACTTTGAAACTATTATATTTTATATATTAATATATTTAGTTATATAAAACAGATCACCTCAACTTCTTGAAAATACAGCAGTAAATTGACGGATTTTGACCTGTGACGGTCGTCATCAGAACAATCAACCATGTAAATTTATCTATATAAGTAAATTATGCGGATAACTTGCTATAAACTTAAAGGTATAAAACAATTTTAACCTTAAGGTGTTGGTCTCCAGCTCTTCTTTGTTTTGTAGTCCGCATATGTACAAACCAGTCCACATTTTATTTTGTTGATTGCAACGTAATCTTCCGCAATTTTAACCTCAATGTGTTGGTCTTAAACTTTCCCTTGTTTTGTGTCTGCATATGATTATTGTTTACTGCATTCTCGTGAACAATCATTACGATTGGTCAGTATTGTTAGAGGTATTGCTGGGCAATGTATTTCATATGCAAAGTAGGTAGGATTGATTTCATTGAAATTAAACATCCATTCGATGAGTAATATAGTAATCAATGTGTTAAACTTAAACAAGCTCGATTAAACAAAGTGACATGTTGTTATTGGAATGATAGTATTTATTGAGATCTTTGAAAATGTATAAGAAAAATATTCTCCAGAGAAGACCCTTATGTGATAAATTATCTAAGCAAATTTTCTAGACTACTCTATTATTATCTTATATTTTGTCTTTCAAAGGGAATCATATAATCTCTGTGATATTGTTGCCTTCAACTCAACATTACACAATTATTGCTTGATAGTGGAGGAGGCATGAAGATTTCTTCGCCCACGAAACAAAATCTTATTCCCCGAGGGCAACGCCCGAGAGCAATATTGTTTTTCACGGGCGCAGAAACCTTCATGTCTCCCGAACAATCATGCAATAATTTTTTATTATACCGAATAAAGCAGAATGAGGGAAATGTAAAAAAAAATCCAATAAAAAAAGTAAACATTTGTATTAGAACAATATGAAACAGGTTTAAGTTACACCACTAGCGCCTCATTAAAAAAATCCTTTGTGAATAATCATTCTGGTTTACACACTAGCAGCATTCATACCCCACTCATGGAGACACATCTCTAAATGTTTATATTTTAGAATTTTATATCGAGTCAAATGCTGACTGACGTTTTCCATACTAATTGTAAGTCTATTATGTATACACTAAATTTACGACGGATTTTCTTTTATTTCCCGATCATGACAAGGAGCACACGGTGAGTGTGACCGGTCAGTAGCAGATGTTCACTCTTCCATTGCACCTGATCCAACCTCTATTGTTTTAGAGGTCCGTGTTTGCTCTGCTCCTAATTTGTATTGTTTTATGGACTTTCATATTGAATACTGTTCGTTATCTCCATATCCTTCATTTCATTTTTTCAAACATATAATATATTTTGTTTTACATATTTATGTAAATTGTAATATAAATATGTAAAATGTTTTATCAGAAGTTTTGTATTTTGTTTAGTATCTTGAATTAAGTTATGATTATTAAATTTTCTGTAATTCTGAGAAAGGTTGTTTTTTTTATTTGCATATTCGGTAGTAATTATAAAATATCTAGTTGTAAGTACGAGTTCATTCTTAGAAGCATATTGCAGTTCATAGTCCTGACTCAAAATTAAGAGAGAGAAATGAATTTGGGAACATTGTTTTTTTACTTTACAGCTTGTCAGGACTTATCAAATGGAAAAAAATTTTGTTATCAAAATTCAAAGTTTCAAGAAGTGTATTACATTATATTCTTTGTAATCGGAAAATTTTTTTTAAGCAATATGAGCTGCAACTTCAGTGTCAAAATTTTTTGTTGCAAAATTTTACTAACTATTTCGAGGATAGAGAAGAAGAAAATTTGCACAAGTTAGCTCTACAAATGCACGAACTTACGAGTGCATTTGTACAGCCAACGAGTGCCAATATTCACCAATATAAGTTCAATATCTCCTCTATTATATTTTGAAAACATTTCCTCATAACTTATAAAAATTATTTCAACTTATAAAAAAAACTCAAATTAATGAATTTTTAGCATCGGTATTCAAATTAACGCCTGTCCTGTAAGTGTTCAATATCGCATCATTCCGGTTACCCTACCGAGCGTTATGATTTGTTTATTTAGGTTTAGATGGGTGTAATACATACTAAATTTTTAATGATTAATTTCATTTTTATGTTTAAAAAAATTAACAAATCTTACCTAGATGCCACTTCCTTTCTTGGTGATTGTAATAGATATAGTGTGGTAATCCCTGCTGTGGAATTGGGATCTCTAAGCAGCATGTGTGCGGACATCCCTGCTTGTTGATGCACACAATCAAGTGTGTGGACATCCCTGCCTGCATTTTGTGGTAGCTAGAGTATTGGAAAGAGGCCAACCCTCCCAGTGTCCCTAGTCTAGAACCGTTTCTATAGTTCAAGTGTGCGGTCATCCCTACTTGTCACTGAGCAAAGCAGGAATGCAGTCATCCCTGCTTGTCCTTTGTGGAAGTGTGTTGACTTTCCTGTTAATGTCATTTGTTTGCTACCAGTTAAATTCATGTACATGTATATATAATGAGGTAGTAGGACGATGGAAGACGTGGACAAAGAACTGTCTTTGACAGAAAAGAAGCTCGCGGAGCAGAAGGGGGAAAGTAAAAGGAATTATAGGAGTTTCAAGAGGTCGACACTAATGACCCCGCGTATTTAAGACAAAGTAAAAGACTCAGGTGATAGTGTGTCCCGTGTCTCTGGAGAATTTCAAGACTGAAGTAAAGTCGCCAACGCAAAAGAATGACTTTGAGAGCGATGGTGCGCTAGCCAAGCTCGCACTTATATCTTCGGAAAAAAAGTCTACAGTGCAACCTCTCCAGGATATGTTTAGAGAAGCCGGGGCAAGAATTTGAGTTTACAGTGGCCCAGAGTCTACCATGAGATTTCTTTTATAAAGGAAAATAGAGAAGCTGCGCAAAATGACAAACTTCGGCATTATGCTTGCCTTGAAGAACCTTACAGACAGAGAAGACAGAGACAATTCTCTTCTCACTGGGATAACAAGAAGGACATAATCTAGAGTAATTTAAAATTATCATAGCGATCGATTGATAGATTATATATTGTTTTTCACTCATGTAGATTCGTCACCATATACCGGTGATGGGCTTAAAATTGTGATCGTTTATATTCGTCACTTAAGCCATTGAGCAATACTGGATTTTTATCGTGCAAACGCCTGCCGTGACAAGGGGCCTCGGTTTTTGAGGTCTCATCCGGAGGACCTGCAACTTTCACTTTAAGTGCGGGGTGCAAGGCGAAGGAACAGTTGCTTTTCATTTTTATCGAATTAGGTCAGTTCCGGCCGAATTTCGAACTCATGACCTCCCGATCACGGGGCCAGCACTCTACTCACTGAACTACCGTGAACGATCCCCATAGCGAAGACAATAAGTTACCAGAGTTTTCAGCACCAAGACAAGAGATAAAGACAGCAACGTATGACGGCTGTGATTCTTGGTTAGATTATCATGCACATTTGAGGCATGTGCAGACATATATGGATGGAATACGCAATAAGTATACGTTTCTTTTGAGATGGAAATGTCAGGTATGAAAAAATTATAATATTGATTTTGAATTAGACATTTATTTTTCATAATAAAGTTTAAATTTACATTAAATAAATCAGTACGATTTTTACCTTTAATCGCACTTAAACTCGAATTCATATGAATGAAATCCCTTTGTTGAAACTGAAGATGTATTGACCAAGAAAAATGACTCTTACTGACATAACGCAAATTTACATACATCAAACACATTTGCATTTTATCCTTTCAAGTTCATCATAGATTTTGGTCTCATAAAAAACAATGTAGCCAGAGGCATTTTTTTTGGTCTTCAAATATTTGCAAACAATAAGCACGTCACTTTCTAGAACTTGCAAATAAACATGGAGAACTGCTTCCAAACTTTTTTTTAATTCTTCAAACCGTCTTTGCCGGCTTCTCACAATGAAACTATATGATGAAACATGGTCACATAAACGGTTATCAGTGTATTAAAGATTCAATCATGAGAGAAAGTCAAGCTTAAAGTAATATGGAGTCTATGCTGTAAATTTTTGAGCGCATAGAACATAGTTTATTGACCATCCCTCTTATTCTTCGGGGACTCGATACTCGTTTTAAGATGATGGTGAAAAAGAAAAGTACTTTAATAGTTTACACAACGACTTGTGGGAACAGAGTATGGTTAAGAAATTAACAGCTATAAGACTTTTCTATAATCTCGTCTGTTATCACTATAATAATTTAGCTTTGATGGAAAGCAAAGCCTTATCTCATTTTTTTGACATTCTAAAAAAATTGTTCTTTTTTAATTAGTAACTTGATGATTTTTTCGTAGGAGAAAAATAATTTTCATAAAAATATAATCTTACGTAAATTTAAGTCCGCAAATATAAATTGATAAATAAAACAGTCTTTAATTTTATTTATTTTCTTTTTTGCGTCTCTACTTACATGACTTATATCTCTTTAAAATTGATTTTGCATTATAATTATACAAATCATGTTACTACCTATATTTTTTATTTTTGTAGTACAGAATATAATAGTTTTAAACAAGAATGATAGAGAGTCCCTATGAATAAGAATTCAAATGCCAAAATTCAATACAATTGAGGCATATTTGCATTTGTCTATCCGGCATTTTTTTTTATTAAAGCCCGTACGTATTACCTATACGTAATAGGTGCCTTCTATATTTTTATAAATCAAGTACAAAGTATATACTATCTTTCAAACGATTGAGCGCAAAAATAGGTTGTGTCAGGCTTGAGGAGTCATCAAGGTGTACTTTTGATATTATCTGTTGCAATACAGAACATGACATATTTAAACGTACACGTTCATCGTAACTTATCAAATAGCGGTCGCTTGATCAACAGGTAAGTTTGCATTGTCTCTTTAATATTAGCAGAAACTTTTCGGTGTATTTTCTGCATGTATTTTTTTTTTCAAAACAATTATTACCTTGCATGTTTATCAGATTTTAGTTGTTAAAAATCATGTGAAATTTGCACTGTATTGTTTAACTTATACTTTTTAAAATCATTTTAGAAATGTGTGCGCAATGAATTAAATTATTAATTAATTTTAAAGGTTTCTTTTTAAATAAGAATAAATATTATATAAAATCTTTGAAAATATTTTATGGAAGAAAGTTATTATATGAGCTACTTTAATCGTAAAAAAAGATTCCACTGGGGACCAGATAACAAAGATTTTATGCACACAAACACATTGAACTAAAAAGTAATAATCTAGGTTGCATTTATTCGAGGCTTTTCAAAAGTGTAGCATATGTTGTCATATAACAATCAATAATGAACAACTACCTAACTCGCTTAAAAGTAAAATCAATAATGTGCAGCTATTCCGAGGTCGTAGACGGGGACATCTGATCACCAAGCATTGTAAGTTTTGTACAGAAAATCTATATTTGCTGACGTAGAGCACGATATCCTTTTGTCCATTTCTTGTCCGTTGTCTTTGAATACCTTAATTACTGTTTTGTCCCCCTTTTTCACAAAAAGTATACATTTTACATTGATGATTACCTCTGATCTGCTTTTCAAAAGCTTTGTTGTTTAATATTTTGGTTTGAAATATGCAACGAAGAGGTGTATATGTGCTTTGATATTCCAAACACTCAAAATATATGCTCATGCTAAAAAACTTCTCCAGTTAAGAGTCGTCATTAACATAACTTGCAGTTAAAATGATTTATTTGCTCTTAAATTTGAAAGATTGTATGTGTTTACTTATAACAGGTCAAACGGATCACTACCCGTGAAGACAGGCCATACAGATTAAACGTAAAGTATACAAAATTGTTGGATCATATTGCTAGTATTCTCTTAGACTTAATATTAAAAATGGATGTAAATGGACTGGAAGAAAAACTGAAAGAATATTTTGCTGTGTCTGCACATCCTCACGATAATAACGAACTGTTTACAATCGTCGGGAAACTTCTTCCAGAAGATTATAAATATGGAAAAGTTCGCAAAGAGCTGTCGACATTTCAAAAAAGACTTCAGTATTATTTCTCCCTATTCAAGGCGCAAAAATATAGACCAGGAATGACAGTACATGAGGCGTTCAGAAGAGATATGACTGTTCTAGAAGATGAGCAGTTTCCACCAACTCTGCGCGAATTGTATGCGATAAGTGAGTTTCTGGAGCAAAAGATTATACTCTTGAAAATTACTGATGATTGTGAAACAGTCAGTGGATTTTATATGTCACCGCTCCTGAGAGAAACGTCCAAAATCGACAAAATTATACTTCTACTCACTTTTGTAGACGGTGAACCGGCATCTTGAAGGAGAAGAAAGAAACCTTACAAAGTGTCGAGTAACATTTATCAATGAGAACCATGATTTATGTCTTGATAAGCGATTCAAAAACTCATTTCAAGAACTAGATGCATCATTCATTTTAAAGAAAATTGAGGGACTGACTACAAGTTCTTTGGAAGAAGCTATGATGACGATCACAATATCCGAAACAGATAAAACGAACATTTTTGTTGTGCTAAGTCAGCTTGTTTACGGCTCAGAATGCATGGAGGAGTTCGTCAAAGATCATGTTAATACCCATATGAAAAGTGAGGAATTCTGTGAAATATACCAAGCGTTTGTTTCTTTAGATAAATTCGAAGCAGAAAAGAAGGCATTGGAAAGGCTGTCTGAAGGCAAAGCAAAAGATGTAGAACTTGCAGATTTACGAAGGAGAGCATTTCAATTTCATCTTGATCAATGGGATACTGTCAGCATAGTGGACTACTTTGCAGTTGCAAGTGTATTCAATGTTGAAATGTATGTTAAGAGAGGAAAGGAGTATAATCTATTCCTTCCTACTTGCAGTTGTTTCTCTAAAATATTTTCCTCACCAATCTACCTAGAAGAAGCATCCAGCATTACGTTGATTCCTTTAGTGAATTGCAACAACTGTTCATGTGTTTGTCGAAAACCATTAATATCCGGCCGATTACCAATTTACCAAGAGATGATCGAGGATTATGTCATGAAAAGACTTGGTAAATCTTGGTCTATAAAATTTAATCATATTGATTTTTTTATGATCATTACATAACTTGTATCATTGATTGTTCTTATTTAGCTTTGGAACCATGCTGTCCTGTTGGAAGACACGGCACTCATAAGCACTTCTCTGCAATTCAAGATTCTCAAATTGTCCCCAACGACCAAATTTCCTCCTATCAGAGTCCTTTGGATAGACACGTAGAAAAAGTTATCGAAGTGTTGAATGCACAAGGACGAAAACTTGATCAAATAAATGGTGGCAAAGGTTCCCTAGAGCAATGCCTTAGCAGAGAAATTTTTGGAGATGAGAATAAAATTTCATTATTTGAGTCAAGGTAGTGAATAATCTTATTGCAATTGGTTATTTATCTTACATGTAAATTCTCATCCAATAATCAGATTAAATAATTATGTTTATAATCAGAGTGGGGGTGGATATCTGTATTAATTCTTTATTTAGAGCCTTAAATGGAGTTCATATTTAAAGGCTTGTTGAGTAAATAACAACACCATTTTTAACACAAATAGAATAACGTATATAAAACCAAACACTTCGATAATCTAAAACTATTTGCAATTTCGAGTCCTAAAAATACTCTTTTTATCTGCGTTCATTACAATAGTATTTTCTTTTGCTGGTGTACGATAGGATCATTCATTATCATGCAATTTTAGAAAATAGCTTTTTTTCTCATTATCCTTTGTCTGAACACAGATTCTCTTCATATTAACGATGTCTTTCAGGTTTTGTTTGGAAAAACCAATGGATCCAGAAGAATTATTGGCAGTCGTTGCAAATTCAACAGAAAAGCCGGTGTTTGTTTTTAAGTATTTTCCAGAAAAGTATCCCTGGGGCATGATTCCGCCTAACTCAGCAACACCAGGAGATAGCTGCTGTCGATATTACATTACCATTTTCTACAATGGACTTACCGGATATTTTGACAGAATTGTTGCCAAAAATGGATGCAACTGTAAATTACCTTCACCTGCAGTTGATGTCAAAACTAAAATAGGTAATCTTTGCTAGATTAACTCTCTAAGTTTCAAAGTTCTGTCTGTGCAAGTACAAAGAATAATTGGAAATTATTTAATCTTTTACTTAATCTTAATAAATTTTAAGAGATATGCACATAAACTCTTTTGGAGAGCATTTTTTCTATATGACAATATAATAGTATTGAACAAATATTAAATGTATATCGCGTAATAAGATCGATTGAAAATGCATGTACTAAGCAAGAAAGCAAAAATTTATTTTAAGGTAAATCATATTTTAGATCTAAAACGAGACGAAAAGAAAATTCTCGTGGCCAACAGACATAGACCACTCCTGATGTTTCTATCCGATGATGTAATTATAAGCGAAGCCTTATTTACTGATGAAAGAAGACGTGTACCAACAGTATTTTCAAGATATTCAGATATCCCTCTGTTAACAAGTAGGTACGATATGCAGGATAAGGAAATCGATTTTATGTCCGATTACAGTTACTCTTTGTGTAGATGTGTAAGCAAGGAGATTTTTGGAACTGAAAATGAATTTGAACTTGTAATGAAGGAAATTGTGAATGAAATTCGTAAAGATCCTCACTTATATGGTAAATTCATGCGATGGGACAAGGACGAAACAGAAAATGAAGAATTTTTGAAAAATTTTACGTCAAGAAAGAGAAAGAAACTAGACTTCTTCAAGAGGCAGACGACTGTTGAAAAGGAGCAAGCACTTTTTTATGCTAATCGAATAGAGGATGGAATGGAAATGGAAGATTTAGAACTCCTTGCAATAGCAACATGCTTCCAGGTTCCAGTATTCGTAATTTGCGTTGAAGAAGACAAAGGAATAATTTCAACATCCTGGAAGGAATTTACACAGCTAAGAAGAAAGCACAAACCGAAACACATTAGAAATATTGCACGAGAACATTGTTGCAATAAAGATGGCGATGGCTTTAGCAAATTTTTTATAATGGTGTATAGAACTTTTTCAGGACAATTTCATCGAATAGTTCCCAAAAATAAAATTTGCAATTGTTTGATAGACCAACCTAAAGTACCGGAAATAGAATACCACAGAGTAAGCAGAGCAGGTGGGTAATTGTTAAAAAGTATTCATTGAAATAAGTATCATTTTTAAAAAGACCGGTTTTCTATTTCTAAAATCTATATATTTTCATTTTTAGATGAAAATATCTTTGCAAAAATGAGGAGTATAGAGAACAGACTCACAGTCACACGGATAGCCCTTGACAATTGGATACGATGTAACATGGCACTTGAACTTCTTTGCACAGAAATTATTGATGGGTTAGAATGCAGAAGGAAAAATGTTAATATCGCATCAATTGTCGGGTCTTCTGTGGGTCTGGTGGGGGCTGCCCTTGCTGTTGGTGGAGTTATAGCTGCTCCGTTCACTGCAGGGGTGTCACTTGGTCTCACAATAGCTGGTGGAGTTGTTGGAGGAGTGGGGGGTTTCACGTCAGCAGGATCAAAGATTTCAGAGTTTATTTTAAATAAAGCGACCGTATCCCAAATGGAAAGATACCAAATGAATTTACGAGAGCGATCGCGATGTCTTGAAAAATCCATCAAAGCTGCTGAAAAAGAATTGAAAGATCTTTTAGAGGCTGAAGGTTATGTTGAATGCATGGATAACAACGCCTTAGAAATAGCAACATCTGCACTTAGATCGCTCACTGTTGTCCCAGTGATTTTGCTACGAATTATTGCCAGGGTCATTTCTCTTGCAGACTTGGTTCTCGTTCCCCTTTCTGCTCTCCTTGATGCAGGAATTCTAGTGTTTTCCATATATAATCTGGTTAAAGGGTCGCGGACGAGAGAAACAGAGCGGTTAAGGACAATCCGTACCATGCTTAAAGTTTCAAGAGTGCAAATGCAGATTTGGGGATACGGAAACCAGAAAAAATGGGAAAACAATATAAATGATATTCCTGCAATTACCAACAGTTAGTAGCACTTTCGATTGATAAATGGGAACAATATTGATAAATGCGAAAATCATTTGCATAAAATAAAGATCACAAAACTATTATGATAATAATGAACAATCAATGAGCATTATATATAATTACATGTACCAGGTATATCGAATAATTTGATTTTTGTGTTCTTTTTATCATTTTGCTTACTTATTATTTAGTTATATAGATGGGATTGATATATCATTTTTGAAATAAATTTGAGATACCCTTTCTTTTTTTAATCATATCTTTGTTAAAATATTTTTACTGTATTAAGATCTTCGGAAAATGAAAAAAAAGGTTACCTGGAGATTTTTTGGTGCAAATTGAATTGTTCTTTAGCAATTACAAATCCTGACAAAAAAATTAGTTTATCTTTTCCCTCTCACCTTTGTCCTTCAGGGAAATCGTCTAAGATAGCTAGCATATCACATTTTTTACGTTTTTACTCTAAAGGATATGATATGTTATATAAAATTAGATGCTTCATTACCGGTAGATTATTTATGTAATGTTCAATAAATGTTCTTAAATTTAAAATAAGCTTTTCTTGTTTATTACGGAAGTTGTAAAGCAAACACTATGGATTTCAAAACTCACCTCAACTTTCCCTTGTCCTAATACTTTTTTTTAATTTACCATACAGGTTTATGATTTGCGGGACCGTTTGTATACCGCTACCAATATAACAGCACTATATATTTTACATAATTTTTTTTTTAATTTATACAAAGTCCAAAAAAAAATATATACAAAACCAGTAATTTATATTAAGTCCGAAAAGTCATATTTGACTCCATGACATGCCTATTTAATGTAATGTCCCAAAACATATGTTACACTTTTCATCATCTATAACTTTATCAAATCAAATGCATTCACGAAGAAATTTTGCCAAAATCTAGTGTATTAGAATACATTTTATCTGACAAACTTTCGGGAAATTCTGTGAAGAAGTCAGGCAATGATAGTGTCCAAATGACGTCATCATATTTTACATGTAATACGTAAGTATAATGGAACCTTCATGTAAACAGCTGATAGAAATTTTAATACTTTACTTTATGTCTACATCTGCTACTTTAGTTATTACAATCATGAGAAAACAACATCCTGTAATAATAGTGCTCAACAGAATACTAATTTAATTAAGTTTTGAGAGGGAGTTTAAAGATAAAGGCACCACAAATGACACATGACTTCATTCTGGTATTAGAAAACCAAGAAAAGCCCGATCCAAAAAGAACATTCATACCATGGAAGGAGTTATTATTGAAACTTGACAAAAAATCCTTGGACAGGTCCTGTATGAACAAGATAAAACCTTTGGTAAATTGGTATATCTAGTATTCATGACATACTGAGAACTCAAATTTGATTTAAAATCGATTCTTTAGAAGATAAGTGCAGTGCTGCATTTGAAAGAGACAGGAATTAGAAGTTGTTTAAAGTTTACCCATTGGATTTAAATTAGACCCGATTCTGAAAAATTTAACAGATGCATGGTTTTCCGATGAAATCCTCCTCCATTTAAACAAATTTAAAGATAATCTTAAATTCTGTTGTTTGGTAAAACTAAATCTTAATGTGGAAAAACCTCTTAACTATTAGAATGTGACATTTAGAGTTTGGTAAAACAAACTTCTGAAATCGTGTTTAAACAATGTTAATTCAAGGTGACGTCATTTGGAACATGTGGTAAAAGGACGTGTGTAATTCTAAAGAAAAAATGATGATAATTAATAATAAAATTGTAACAAATGTATGCTTGACAAAAAATTTATAACAATTTTATTATATGTTTTAAATTTCATTAATGTAACTTGAGGCAGAAAAGTATTATAACGGTTTAAAAGTGTAACATATGTTTTGGGACACCCTGTACAATGATGAATCTTTCATTTTTGTAAACGATTGTAAACTAATATGAAAAATTGAAAAAAAAAACTTTTCCTTTTAAAAAAATAAAAATTAGATTTTTTCATAAGAAACCTAATACACTGTATGCTGTTTTGTAGAACTTTAATATTTTGTCTATAAATATATCGTATAGATGTTCCTCATTTCATCCATACTTCAAATTTTATTCCAAACTTTCAATTGTAACGATAATTTTATTGCTTTTGAACACACATATACTCTCGTTTCTTATATTAATGAGGATGATCGTTTCCAAATTGTACTTTATACAAAACTTTTTACTCATACCTTTAAGTGTATATTAAACTTATAATATACTCAATACTGTATGAGTTTTATAGGGCAAATTTTCATATTTAAGCGGCTTTTGCGCAAATCACGATGCGTTAACTCATGAATACTGCTTAGAAATCATCATAAAATTCAGTATGCAGTATAGACATGTGTAGCGCTAATTATGATTACGATTATGGCAACGCCTCCAGTATACATGTACTATTACTGGAGAAAATGAACAAGTATTTATTTATCCATTGTGTTCTAAGAAGAGAGCTCTCCTTGAAATTACTAATCATCTCTGCGGCCATTTAGATTCATGAGCTGATGTTTTCTTAGCTTTAGTTTATCGTAAAGAGCATGAATATAGACACCAAGAAAACTACAACAGAATCAGGTTCAATGAGCCACATTCCATGTCAAAACTTTAAATTCAGAGAAAATTATTTTGATTATGATAATAGACCAAGATTTTAACAGCTTAAAAAGTTGAAGATTAGAAAAAGAAGTATGTCACACTCTTAGCTATACACAAAGTACGAGAGTATGTTCAAGTAAGGTGCAGTTAGAGGACAGTAGTCGTACAGCTGACATTTAAAGTTTTTTGAAGACAGAGGATACAAACAAAAATGGGTGCCTGGGTTGGTATTTTGGACGTATAGATTATGGTTGTAAATGATGCAAATAAAGAATTTCTACATTGCCAAGAAATTGTTAAATTTATAATGATGTTCAAAATTTTACCTTTCTGCAGCCATCCTTATCAAGCTATACAACTATTACTTCAAAGTAAGATGAGCTGCAACTTTGATGTCGAAAAATTTGTTGCAAAATTGTAAATAACAATTTCAATGACAAAAAAAAACTTTAATAAACTTATGTTGTACAAACTGTGAAATCACAAATTTTCGTGGGGGTTTAATTTTCGATGTTTTCGAGGAATGACGAGACCCACGAATTCATGTCCACTACGAAATGTAAGATGGTACATACATTAGTACTAATTAATTCTTGATCCATGAAATCAAACCCCACGATCCAAGAGATTTTTCTCAAACCAAGAAAATTTGACCCCACGTAAATATGTGATTTTACAGTATTTGGGATAGAAGAACTGTTCTTTCTGTGCAATAGTGATTTCTTATATAACATTGTATATTGGATTGTTTATAAAAGTCGTTCTTCTGCTTTAATTTAGTCTACTTGTTCAAACAGGTTTACGTCACATACAAATTTATCCATAATAACACATTTTAACAACAAAATAAAATTTTCAAAAATGCAGCTCATATTGATTTATTTTTTTTTTTGAAACTTGGAATGAAAAAATGAAATGCGCGGTTAAACTTATTCATTTTACTTGATATATGACGTAATTTGTTATTTCTACACTTTATTTTTTTTTTTCAAAATGTGTTTTGTCTATCTTTCAACGAGTGGACTTGATCACATGAGATGAGAGGTACGTTTCCTGAAGCTGGCGGGATAATACACAATCGGTTTTCTGTAAACACGTGCACTTGCTTATTTTTTAAAGGCATTCATTTTAGTCTTGCTGAGTTAATCAAGCTCACAAAAATTGAATCCATTATTAAAAAAAGTTTAAGTTTTAATATTTATATATTTATACAAAATTTTATTCACAAATAAGTTTCACTTTCTATTATTTCATGATTAATTTTCAAACAATGCTTAAAATATTTTATTAATATTTACGTATATTTTCATTAAATTCATTTACTTTAGTAAAAGAATCATTTATATTCACTGCATTGTTATTTACTATATATTTAGACGATTGTGTATGTATACCTGTATATGTTTTACATATTTGCTTATATAATTTGACGAAAAGGAATGTCTTTTTTATGCTGATTTATATTAGGAAAAAACGAATTTACTGACAATGAAGGAAATATCTATCTAATCCAATGGACAAGAGAAAATAAAAATTATATACCATTTATTGATAATTTATAAATGTAGTAGGTCTTTTGCATATAAAAAAAAAACAAACCACTGGTTAACAAAAAATCATATTTGCTAAATTCGTTGCATTTTGGCATCCATTTCAACGGTTGTTGTTAGTCTTAGTCGCCAACGATATAAATCATCTTTAATACATTTTTTTATGTTTGATCATTGCAATGTACCTGCTTAGGTAACTATATGACACACATTGGTTTCTTTTCACATCAGATACATTGTGTTTCATCAGCTGATATTTCTTTGGGATTCTTTTAAAACAAGTTTTCAAGCATCTTTAATGAAGCTTCTTACTTCACCCTTGTTTTCTGATTCTTTAAAATTCATTGTTATTGCAGTGTTTCGAATAACCTTTTTTTGCCAGCTTCTCACAATGAAATTATATGATATAACGTGGTCACAAAAACGGTTATCAGTTTATCAAAGATCCAATCATGAGAGAAAGTGAAGGTTAATGTCATATGGAGTCTTTGTTGTACATTTTTGTCATAGAGCTCATGACATAATTTGTTGACCAGCCCTCTTATTTTTCGGGACTCGATACTCGTTTTAAAATGATGATGAGAAAGAAGCACACTTTAATACAGTGTAGTTTACGAAACGACTTGTGGAAACCAGTTGTATGGATGTTTATCTTCGAAAGGCCCATACAAGAGATCCTGCTGTCCTGCCAAAGAGTATGGGTAAGAAATCAAGATCTATAAGACTTCCATAATCGCGTCTGTTATCACTTTAATATTTTATCTTTGATAAAAAGCTAAAACTCTTATCTGGTTTTTGACATTTTCATATTATTTGAGTTTCTGCGTGGACCCTGAGGTCCACGCAGTAAATATATAAGCGATGTTAAACAGGATGCCCTGAGCATAAGCCAGCCTACGCATGCGCGGGAATTCTAGAGAGTTTAAATCGGCAATCTTCGGCTGACTCTGCTACACCAATCGCAACTTCTCGGGCCTTTCCGACTAGCTTTCCGACCTCTGACGGAAAACCCGAATTGAAGCGATTGGGAGTTTATTTCAATCTTATACACATACTTTTATACACAAACTTAACATTGAATCAAACATTTTTAAAAGTTGGTAAAACTTGCAGTACTTACAAAGATGACTTAGCAACATGAATTAAAAACTTCGTTCAACCACTAGTTCTAAGTTTTTAAAAAGTAGAACAAGTCTTCACTGGCATTATTTGCGTGCATCAGGGATCAGTTCTATGTGTGTGGGGTGGGGGGGGGGGGGCTC
>PRKT01000004.1:356325-462380 GCA_003671525.1 Saccostrea glomerata | reverse complement strand
GAAAATACGATTCCGGTTCCAAGTTATGGCCAATTTCCTGATTTTAAAATGCAATTTTGTCGCCCCTTTTTATCGAAAATGGCTGAGTATATGAACTGGAGACTAATTGGAGATGATAGATCATGACTTTGTGGTTTGCCGAATCGTATTTTTGTGCGTCGTCAGCACTTCCGGTTTGTACCGGAAGGGTATTTATAAAATGCAATTTTCCAACTTTTTTGTTATTCAATATTTTTCTGTGATGTTAATAATTTAAATAGAGACTCATTTGCGAATGCGTTATATGTTATTTGTTTTAGAATCGAAAAAGCCAATCTCGAGAAATTTGCATTTAAAAATTTGAAGCGGTGTTTTCAATGGCCGAATGGTTAACGCGTTGGATTGTCACGCGAGCGACCCGGGTTCGCTCCCCCGAATGTCCGATTTTTTTTATCACTTTTTCTGCTAGATATTTTGCATTTTATTTCAGAATGGGACGGAAGACCTCTCGTTGCTCGCAACGAGATCGTTCTAGTTCTTATTATTATTTTTTTTGACAAAATTTTGTGCAGGCGATTTCTCGAAAACTATTCAGTGGTTTTTCATGAAACTTTCACAAAATATGTGTCATTATATAAAGTTGTTACATCCGAAGAGAAATTTGGAAAATTCGCTTCTGGTGCCAAGTTATGGACAATTTCCTGATTTTAAAATGCAATTTTGTCGCCCCTTTTTATCGAAAATGGCTAAGGATATGAACTGGAGACTTATTGGAGACGATAGTTTGTCACTTTGTGGTTTGCGGAATCACCTTTTCGTGCGTCGTCATTACTTCCGGTTGTAACGAGTTGCAAATGTTAAAAAAATGTATTTTCTAACTTTTTTGTTTTTCAGTATTTTTCATTTATTTTTGGTATGGTAATAGAAGTCCTCCTTATAATGCTTACTATTTAATTTGTTTGAATGTTGATAAATCTAAACTCTAGATATTAGCATTCAAAAATCTGAAGCGGGTCCAAAATGGCGGCAGTCTCTGTCAACTCCGACATTTTGCAATAGGGGTTTACGAAGGCAGCCGAGCGTTTGCTTGAACGAAAGTAACATAAGGATATATGAAATGTGTAGGAATACTTGGATTGTCACGTCGTAGTTTCCTTGCAGTTCTGTGTCAAACTAACGTCTTATATATTTGGTCAAAGACTAAATGTGCAAATGAAATTCGATACCTAATATCTTTTGTACACCATGGAAAAACAGATCTCTAATCATGCTTATAAGTAATGCTTTCTCAAAAAAGAATATCAATTAATATTTAAGTATAAATCTTAACCACTGTTTTCCTATGCACAGTTGTGTCATATCAAACTAATAAATTAGACAAAAATAAGATTAAAAAAAAAAAAAGATTGCTTCATGGAGTTTATTTTAGTATTCTTGTCTCAGAGTTATTGAGCAAGAATAAGATCTGATTCCATGACCGTTGTAGGACAAGCCATGTTTTTCGGCGAAACATTTCAACCTTTTTCAATTAACTTATCGGAATAGTTCAACTTGGGAATGAACAGGAAATTGAAAAAAAAGTTAAAAACTCATACCTGTTTCACGGCTTCCGTGTTACTTGCTTATATACGATAAAGTGTGTTAAATATACTTTCTAAACCTCGAATTGAGAATATAAGAATGTTCTTTATTTAATTTCATTAAAGCTTTCACACCTTTTTAATAGAATATCCAAAGAAAAGTTGCGAAGATTAACTCCTGGCTTTTGTCGCTGAATTTTGAATAGTGACCTGCCTTTCATAATATTAAGACAGAAACACTGTTTTATACATATATAAAAGTAGATTTAGAGTAGAGGTCGCGATATCATAGTATTTAGTGCGTTTGAGTTTAAGACAGACAGACAAACGGACAGACGGACGCCGGACAAAATGTGATCAGAAAAGCTCACTTGAGCCTTCGGCTCAGGTGAGCTAAAAATATTTTGATCATACATCTGCAATAAATGCATGTTCATAATGAGGCTGATAACAAAAGGATAGTTTTAGTTTATACATGTATATACTATACAGGTAAAAAATACATGTACATTATGCTACATCTTTGACCTTCAATAAATGACTCCTCCCCCACTCAAAAAAGGCCAATTTGAACATGTTGACAACTTGAAATATAAACATGATAAAGAAAAGGAAAAATTGTTCTACAACAGTCGTTTTACATAATATAATATTAGTCCAACTGAATGTGTTATTGAGCTTTCAGCAAAGTGTATTAAACTTTCAGACTGAATTGGTGAATCAATACAGGTGTATAAATCCATAAATGTACTTCAATGAACAGTTAATGACACTCAGTTAAGGCAAGAATCAATAGAATAGCTTCCAAATGTTGTTTCGGTATTATGTGGTAGCAATTAATGTTTACATTTAGGTCTGAATTAGTTTCTTGTCAACATATCTGATGACACTTGTAATTTGAACTTTGTTTCCACTGCATTTCAAAAAAAAAGTATCTCTGAAACTGCGTATTTGAATTTCTGTAGAATATGACAAACTAAGGGACTGTTTGGGGTTTATTCCCCTGGTACTCTAGAAAAATGCAAATGTGGTTTTTGAAGAACTCCCCCCTCCCCCCACCTTCACCCTCCGACTTCCCAAATTCATAGAATGTATAAAACTACAGTATATGATAATTTGCTTTACAGATAAATACATGATACAGATAAATGATATTTGGCACTCAAAAGAGCCTTTTGTGCTTATAAAATAGCAAGCATGATTTTTTCTTCAAATAAAAGACTTTAAGAGTCAAAATCAGCAAGCATCGAGCATTTAGTTAAAAAATGTGGAAAGTGGCATAGAAACAAATTTGGTTAAAACTCATATATAAATTTTCAGAACAAAGGGTATAATAGAAAAAAGCAAGCCAAATATAATTTTTCGCATTGTTGCTATGGAAACCACGCGCCTTTCAAATAGCGTGTTTTATGCTTTATCATGACACTTGAATTTATGGTTAAACAAATATTTTTTATTACTAGTCATAAATAAAATCTTTTTAAATTATTATTCTATTTATCTGAAAATACTCTATTTTAACAACTGTTGAAAAATAGGTTGTGTCAGGCTTGAGGAGTCATCAAGGTGTACTTTTGATATTATCTGTTGCAATACAGAACATGACATATTTAAACGTACACGTTCATCGTAACTTATCAAATAGCGGTCGCTTGATCAACAGGTAAGTTTGCATTGTCTCTTTAATATTAGCAGAAACTTTTCGGTGTATTTTCTGCATGTATTTTTTTTTTCAAAACAATTATTACCTTGCATGTTTATCAGATTTTAGTTGTTAAAAATCATGTGAAATTTGCACTGTATTGTTTAACTTATACTTTTTAAAATCATTTTAGAAATGTGTGCGCAATGAATTAAATTATTAATTAATTTTAAAGGTTTCTTTTTAAATAAGAATAAATATTATATAAAATCTTTGAAAATATTTTATGGAAGAAAGTTATTATATGAGCTACTTTAATCGTAAAAAAAGATTCCACTGGGGACCAGATAACAAAGATTTTATGCACACAAACACATTGAACTAAAAAGTAATAATCTAGGTTGCATTTATTCGAGGCTTTTCAAAAGTGTAGCATATGTTGTCATATAACAATCAATAATGAACAACTACCTAACTCGCTTAAAAGTAAAATCAATAATGTGCAGCTATTCCGAGGTCGTAGACGGGGACATCTGATCACCAAGCATTGTAAGTTTTGTACAGAAAATCTATATTTGCTGACGTAGAGCACGATATCCTTTTGTCCATTTCTTGTCCGTTGTCTTTGAATACCTTAATTACTGTTTTGTCCCCCTTTTTCACAAAAAGTATACATTTTACATTGATGATTACCTCTGATCTGCTTTTCAAAAGCTTTGTTGTTTAATATTTTGGTTTGAAATATGCAACGAAGAGGTGTATATGTGCTTTGATATTCCAAACACTCAAAATATATGCTCATGCTAAAAAACTTCTCCAGTTAAGAGTCGTCATTAACATAACTTGCAGTTAAAATGATTTATTTGCTCTTAAATTTGAAAGATTGTATGTGTTTACTTATAACAGGTCAAACGGATCACTACCCGTGAAGACAGGCCATACAGATTAAACGTAAAGTATACAAAATTGTTGGATCATATTGCTAGTATTCTCTTAGACTTAATATTAAGTACTGAACTCTTACACTGGGTACCTAATTTCGGTAATAAAATATTTTTTATTCTAATGCTCTAAAATTCTACTTTCTATTTAAATCTATTCATAGATAAACATTCTTCAATTCTACCAAAGCTCATTCCGAAATTCTATATATTTCTTGAGATATTCTGAAATCAATTTAAAAAATGACCAACTTTCTTTTACTCGACATTAGCTTGGGCCCCTGGTCATTCATATGTAAACAGACGGTGTTTGAAGTGCGGCGAAGAGTTGCAGAGTATTTGCAAAATCTTTCAACAATTTAAAGTTGATTTCTTACTCCAGATTGTAACGTTAAGTCCGTAATAATATTCCTTTCGCAAAAAATTAATTTGAAAACGTCTACATCAACAACTACCGCCATGTTGATTATGAAAGTGAATGAAGTCATGGTAGAACGAATTTTTCCCGGAATGCATTATATACCTTTCGATTTTCAAAACAATCATCGTCGGAAACCCACGGTCCGTCTCGCTTCTCTTACCTTGTTGATGTTGTCTTAGAACATCTTAAAACAAATTATAAATCCATGTAAATGTATGTATGCAATGCTTTTATAAATAAGGCAACAATTTCCAGATTTTTAAAATAGCTGTCTGGATTTTTTAGTTTAATAATTGTTATTAGTAAATAGAATATTCAATACACAAAACTGATATAGACTTTCAACAAGCCCTCATTCTTTGATAAATATTTATACACTTTTATAGACACCTCTTCATGAGAAGTATATATAGGTCAAAAAGTTTCCAATTTTGTCTGAATCCAACTATTACATACCTAATAACTTTTCCCTCTCGGTTTTCAACTGTTCCACCTTCGCTCGCACACTTTCCTCGATCTTGGATATTCTATTTAATTTATTCGTGCAAAGATTGCACGCATATGAGCCGGTGGTTGGGAAAAAATATAATCTGGTGAATGCATAACTGTACTGTTCCGTTGATGTTTTAGAGCCTAATGCTCTATATCCCCTGTCCTTTATAACGGATAAGCAAAAAGAGCATTCTTTTACTTGCCCCGAGACTGCCATAGTTTACAAACACTTTCAAACATCAACACGGCATTATTCTCATGGGCGCCGCCATTACTGCATGGCCTAGTTTGATAACGTCGATTTTCATTGGCCATCGAAAGGTCACATTAGGTTACGCATATCAATGAGTTTAGCGAAATTTTCGGCCTTGTGTCCCACGGGAGGTAAGAGAAGCGAGACAGACCGTGGGTTTCCGACGATGCAAAACAATTAGACCGCTAAAATGTTGTTTATGATTTAGTTACACCATATGATCATAAAATTGCTTTCCAAGGACCTGTAATGAAAAGTGCACTTTATGAATGACCAAACACTGTTTTATACCAATTGCTTTAGGTATTGTTTTGGACACGAGCTATATAGGTCATTAAGTATGTATAAATCCAGGTCACTTTCACTTTCGGTATTCATTTATACAGTATGTTTTAACTTAAAGGGACGTCTTCAATGGGTCGAAATTGAAAGGCCCTCATTTAGTAAATAGCTTATTTAATATATCAAAAGAAATTATCTTTAAATTCTTCATTAAAATGGGGCTATTTTTTTCTTTCCTAAATCATGGATATGTTTAACATCTTAATCAAGGTTACACACTTGATAATAAACTAAATCAAATGGAGAAAGGGAATATTATAAAAAGGATTCTTTAATCTAATGTATTTTTCTTGAATTCAAAAATGTTAAATTTTTTGAATTTTAAGTAACATATCACTTCAGACTGATATTACATTTGTTTTCCAAATATTTACTTATGTAAACTATCATGACTATAGCTGACATTCTTCTTCCATAAACAACAATATATTAAATATATATTGTTGTTACGGTCCTCCACTTTTCTGAAAGTGAGGGGACATTAAATCTCATTCGTCTGTTATTAACACCAGTCTGTCTCAAAAAAACTTTAACAATGGTCATAACTTTTCAATGCGAAAAGATTGGGCTTTCATATTTCACATGTACATTACTTGAGACAAAATATTAAAAAGAATGAAAGAAAATAGGAAGAAAAAAAACAATGTACTTTATATTAATAAATGCGGTTGATACATCATATATTGTACGGAAGATGCATACATTATCTAATATTTCCGTTTCTAATTTTTTCTCTGTGATAACACTTTGAAAGTTGTCGGACTTTATTTCTTGATAATTCTGCCGGAATGTAAATTAGGAAGGTCGATAGGTCAGGAGCTAAGGAGGCCTAATACGCATGCAAATCTCGTGCGCATCTGTCTCTGTGTCTGACGCTAAGGTAGCCAAATATGCATGTAAATCTCGTGCGGCTGCCTTTGTGTTTGACGTCAGTAGGCGAGGACAATTGAAGTTAGCATGGAAGTCCTCGTGTAATTTAAGTCTATGACTACATTTTAAAGTCTAAATCTACAATTTTATTTCACAATGAAATGGAAATATAAGGAATCACTGTCTAGTTTTGAGAGTATGCCAGGGACATCAACAATAGTGGGAAACATGGGATAATTTTAGCATAACGGGCTTCGCCTGTTATGCATATTATCCCATGTTTCCCACTATTGTTGATGCCCTGGCATACTCTCAAAACTAGACAGTGATTCCTTAATAAATTCTTCATTTATATGGGGCTATATTTTTTTTCTTTCCTAAGGTATGTCACCCATGAACTTTGTTAAATCAAGGATTTTTTTATTGATTGAATGATTTATACTGTTTAACGTCCCTCTCCAGAATATTTCACTGATATGGAGACGTCACCATTGCGGGTGAAGGGCTGCAAATTTAGGCCTATGCTCGGCACTAACGGCCTTTGAGCATGGAGGGACCTTTATCGTGCCACACCTGCTGTGACACGGGGCCTCGGTTTATACGGTCTCATCAGGACCGCCCCATTTAGTCGCCTGTTACGACAAGCAAGGGGGTACTGAGGACCTATTCTAACCCGGATCCCCACGGGGCAGGATTTTTTGAGAAGTATATTTTAGATATTAGTACTCATATAGCGTGACTCAAAATCGCTGACAAAATAGGGGGTCAGTGTTCATCTTACTGATCTACGGTACAATTAAGTTGACCTTTTTGCACTATATTAAATTTAATTTCTCTGGTTAATTACTTTAACTTTTATAATATTTTATCAGATGTAATAATGGCAATAAATACAATTTTATTATACATAAAATAGTTTGAATAGTATTTATCATTGAACAAATCTTGCAAATTAATGCGCGTAAATTACTGTGGAATCACAGATTTTCGCTGGGTTTAATTTTCGTTGTTTTCGAGGTGTGAAGAGACCCACAAATTCATATCCACCACGAAATGTAAAATGTGACATACATTACTGCTCAATAATTCTACATCCACGAAATCTAATCCTCACAAACCAGGAGTTTTTCCTCATACCATGAAAATTTGACGCCACGAAAATATATGATTTTAAAGTATTATTTGACCTTTTTGCACCAAAAAATGTAACATATTTGAGATATTAAAAATAAATAGGAAATAAAATATTTTCTTAAATCAAGGTTTTTACGACATAAGTCCTGATCACAAGTATCGAGTACTTTAAAGTAATGAAAGAAAAAGTTGGGGTCAGTGATGTTAATTTTTAAATATTGGTCAAAATATGTGATTTTCAGGCAAAAAATGATGCAAATTTTATTTTGACTTATTTGACATATCTTCATTTTTTGGCAAAGTTTGTTGAAGGAAGGAGAAAAACTTATTCTAAAAATATTAATTAAGACCTATATCAAATATTCCTATCAATATCATTACGGAAAATATTCTCCGAGTAAAAGTATATGAGGTTAAATTTCCAGGATATTAAATTTAATAAATGTGCAGATTTTGATAATTATCTGCTAGATATCCTTCCACCACAAAAAAATAGTCCCTTATAAATCTTGCTTCTTTCTTCTTTCGTTAAATGTTAAAACATTAACATTGTCGAATTAAAATATGTTATACAATTTGAATGTTAATGAATAGTTTTGAAAAAAGAGGTTCTGCGTGAACTTGTCTTACAAGCCGACAAGTGACATACATTAAATCATGGATATGTTTAACATCTTATTCAAGGTTACACACTTCATACATAAACTAAACCAAATGCAGAAAGGGAAGTTTCTAAAAGGATTCTTTAATCTAATGTATTTTTCTTGAATTCAAAAATGTTAAATTTTGATCGTGAATGTTAGTAACGTATCACTTCAGACCAATATTATATTTGTTTTCCAAATATTTACGATGTAAACTATAGCTGACATACTTCTTTATATTGTTGTTTATTATTGCACCCACTTTCCTGAAAGTGGGGGGATATTAAATCTCATTCGTCTGTTATTAACACCAGTCTGTCCCAAAAAATTTGACAATAACAGAACTTTTCAATGCGAAAAGATGGGGCTTTCATATTTCTTATGTACATTACTTGTGTCAAAACATTAAAAAGAATGAAAAAAAAAGGAAGGAAAAAATTAATGTACATTATATCAATATATGCGGTTGATACATCATGCATTGTACAGAAGATGTGCATGACTCAGTTCCGGTTTTATTACAAACTGAGTCGATGCAACTTGTTATAAGATCTCGATACTTGAACGTCACTCAGTTATATCAAACTTTTGGAGACTTTGCTTATTTATACTTCCTACAAATTCAAGGGCCAAAAAATTTAAACTGTGTATAATGCAAAGCAATTTGTTCTCGTTCATGTCGGAAAGGATTTTTGATTTTCCGTGAAGGAACTTGAGCCACTCCCTGCTTATAAATACGACATGTTCAAAATGTTTCGCAATGACTTAAATCTGGTAAAATCCGAAAGTTTTCGCGGCGTTTTGCTTCTTCTCAGAGCAATTAAGCTATTGTTTCCTCCGGAAACATATGTGAAGGGGAAACTATATAGTATTTTGTCATAATCCACTTCATTAGCACTGGTGCAGTAATTGGATAATTTTCTATAAGCCGAAATAGGGATGTCTTATGAATAGAAGTGGTGTCTTTCCTTAAGTGATTTGTGTAGTGGGATTTCGTGCAAGATGGATTCAAATGCATAACTTTTGCATCACACACGATTGAAATCTTTATGTAAGTTATCGTACACATCATTTCCGTGGAGAGATTTTCAATGTTTTAAACAAACTGTTAACCACAGGTTTAATGAAGGATTGTAAGTGATATAAAACTTCTTATTGCATAGACATGTAGATCTAATCATTATTTCCTCATCATTTTTCTGGTTTGCTTACTTTTTATTGGATTGTTATCTACATGGATGAAATTACTGTATTTCCTGAAAATGAAATTCAGAGTCTAAGTGACGTGATCTTCTAATGATTTGTGACTAATTTTATAAATTCTGTCAACACTCAAACATCGGCTTATACAACATGTACTACACATGTATTTCTGTGGATAATATCTTTATAATATATTTGATTGTCGTAATAAAGATATATGCCTCAACATTCTTGTTCACGGTCCAGAAATTCTTCAAACCTATTTTGTCCTTAGGTACTAGTTTATGAACTTTTATAAATTCATTGTCGATTTCCTTTTTATAAATTGGTAATTAAGGAAGATGATAGCAAAATACTGAAAGCTAGTAGTGAATATTAATTTCCAGTACCGCTCGAGAGAACAAAGTTCAATTATCTCCCCCAAGCCACTCATACGCGTGTTCATTATATGTATTTCCTTCATGGAAATTCATATTTATATCACAAATAAGATATGGTATTGATTCAATCATGCATTCTATTAAAATTGTTAATGATCATTCTGTAGAAACCTGGAATCACATTTTTTTCTTAATTGAAACTAAAGATGTGTTATATATTTTTTTCAGAAATTTTTCCGTATTTGTAGAATTGTGAATGGAATGTCAGGAACCCTCGTGAACTGGGTGATGGATTTTTCGTAGACATTATGTCAAAAACACAAATGCACCAAACTTGGCAACAGCTTTACTTCGATCTTATTTAGAAATGGCAGACATGTTTGTTGGACGAGAAGAATGGACTGAAAAACTAAAGGCAGAATGGAATCATGGCCAAACAAGAATTTTTGGAATTTATGGTGCCAAAAGTGTTGGAAAAACGAGCTATGTGAAGAACTTTCTTCGAATTCTGTCTGATAAAAACTCCAAAGTAAAAGTACTTACTCTTGATTTCCGTAAGATCAAAATTTATAAAGTGTACGTTGATACAGTTGTTGGGTATTTTAGCATAGAGGACAGTGAAGCTTGTTCACATGAACATTGTAAATGCATACAAAAGATAATCAAGTTTCTGAAGGATAGTGAAGATTTGTACATTTTCCACCATGACCATCAAGAAGAAGCTAAATGTAAACCAGAGTTGGAAGGAAAACTTCAAGATTCAACAACCCAAACCCTCTGGGATCAAATCTATGCTGAAGTCGTCAAACCACTGCTTACAGACTGCAGCAATTTTTATCTCATTATCTCTTCCACCGACGAATTTCGATTTGCAGAGTTGAGAAGGGTTTTCTGGATGCAGAAGATCCCTGCATTGACAGAGAGTGAGTCGATGAAACTGTTGAAAGACGTGTGGCCTTCCTGTAAAGAGGACAGCAAGTCTTGTCAACAATTAGTCACACTTTGTGACGGTGTACCACCAGCAATTATCAATGCAGGTAATATTCTTCACAATTTAGGAAAATTTATAATATTTTAACTCTCTCTCTCTCTCTCTCTCTCTTTACCATAAAACTTTGTAAAAAAAAAAATAGACTTGTGCACAGATATTTGATTTTATACATGTAATTATATCGAACCTTAACGAGAACACAAAAAAAAAGGAATCATTATATTTTAGGTCTGTTGATGAAGGATAATGTGATATCTGTTGAAGAAGTAATAAAATTAATGGTTGAACAGATCATTGAAGTACTCAGTGATGAATTTCTTCCTCATCCAGAAAGAATTAGTAAGTTCATTTCTTATCTTATATGAAAATTACTTAATACTCCTTTTACTAGGGCTTCTATTTCGCTTCATTATGATATGATAAAAAATCTTTCAAAACTTTGACGATATATACTTCAGATTTGTACTATTTTTCTAATTTTAGACACACATTTGCAAGATCGGTGGAAACACTTGAGCGAAGAACAGAGTGACAACTTAGTAAAGACTCTTGTTATTATCAAGTACACAAAACAATCGACGATAGCAGCAAATGCAAAACTGTTCAGTAAGAATATCTTACACGTTATGTATGTGTAAATCGAGAAATTATGCTTCAAGATCTAGAGTGCTTATGCGCTTTTAAAAAATAAAGTTGCAATCTAGCTCATTTCTTCTTTTGATTTTAAATGGTTGACGTATGTTATGTGGGAAGGAGGAATGAGTAAACATACATTGAAAATTCATAAATACATACATAATGAAAACATACGGCTGGACTGGGAATCGAACCCGGGACCCCTGTATTTCTAATCAGGAACTCTAACCACTGAGCTATCCAGGCCGACCTCAGTCCAACCTAACTTCCTACACATATGTACTTGGAAATTTGTGTTAGAGTTTTTATGTGTTTTGTCCCAAGTGGACAATTTATGATGAATAATTTAAAAAAGAGCAAAAGATTTAGGGGTTTTTGCATATCATTATTTCCCTTGTAGAATGTAAGAACGTTGCAGAATACAAATTCAACCACCTGCTTCCCTTGCTGAGAAGAAATCTGCTGTCATACAACAAGGACAATGAAACTGTTTCAACTTGTCCAATGATTCAGCACGTCTTAGAGGCTGTTAATTACATCAAAGCAGGTACAACGAGCATGTCATGATTCTTTATTTATGATTAAAATTTTGACTCACCTTGTCATAATCCCGTGAAAAGTTACGTGTTTATTGATAATTAGAATTTGTTTTTGCAAATCTTATTTCTATTCGAATCTAGATGAAATAAGAAAAGACCTTCAAGAACAAATAAAAGCCATACTGGAGCCACAATTGCAAAATGGAGCAAGTAGCTGCAATTCGTGTTCCAAATCCATGTCACTTGCTCCATATTCTGATGACTTGTCAAACAATCCCTGTTCATGTTCCCAAAATTCGTTTTCTGGAGCAGACCAAGCTAGCCAATGTGCTTTTCAGAACAATATTTTTCAAGAACCCTTGCATGACAATGAAACATTAAGAGCCAGAGGTCAACCGAATAGTTCTTTCAAAACCCCGGTGGAAAACGAAAACTTTGAAAACCCTACAGATATATATTGTGGTGAAATTCAGGCTCAAGAGAGAAAATTGAACGAATCAGATAGAACATGTAACCTGGACAGCCGAAAAAGTTCTCTCATTTCACAAAATTTGGACCGGGGATTTTCTGAGAAAGACAGAAGTTATGAGTGCAAGGACACATTCTTAAACACAGAATTTTCTTCGAGCCCTAAACAAATGCCTTTAGAAAACAAAAAATCCCGACTTAATCATGGTAAGAAAACTAATCTGGAAACTGTTCCATCAATTCCTCAAGAGAATGAAGAGCGGAATCTATCATTTGATGATAATACATCCCTGTCTTTTGAACATTCAAATACGATTTCTCGAAGTCCCAATGAATGTCGATCGGGCCAATCCCAAACAAACTCGTCGATTGATAAATCAAATCTTTACCCTGTTGTTACAATATCAGGTGAATACGAAACTAGACAGACAGAAAATCCTGATGATTCTTCAGTTTTATCCGTTTCTGAAGAATCTACTCCGAATCTTCATAAGCCTCATACCAGCCAGTGTCCAAATGTAACTTTATCCGGTTTAGGAAGCATCTCGGAGGACAAATATGAAAATCGGCTTTCCCCGAGCTCTTCAAACTCAAGTGAAAATACTCAAGATTGTTTAAGATCTGGTGACAAAGGTCAAGAGGTAACTTTATCAGGTACACCTTCCGACTGCGTTGAAAAGTGTATTAACAATTCTACATCACCAACTGCCCAAAATACTCCAAACGTTAAGCATGGCATTGACCAAGGACCATTTGTGACAATATCTGGTGATTTCTCGACGGTTCATTCTGGCAATAAAGCCTTCAGAGGAATTACTCCTTCAAAATCAAAAGTTTCGGAAGCCAATACTGATGGACAGGTGTTTCCTAGGATAGTTACAAGGTCTGTTCATGATTTCGAGGAATATGAGGGTGTAGATTGTATATTTAAAAAACGTGGCTCCCCTTATCCTCTTGGACAGTTAAACACAACAACCGTTCGAAATGGTAATTGCATACCGTCAGGTAATGCTGCTTCCAGGTATTCACAGGTTTTATACACTAGAGAGGGTTCAAGTCATACAGACAATATGGGTTGTATCAAAAATGAGGTTTCATCTTCTCAGGAAACAGTTCTGAAGTCTTGTGTGCCATCTTTAGACAATCAAGAATCCGAAAGTCAGAATCCTTCTAGTAAAGTAGAAGCTTCAATGCTTAGCCAAAGCACAGAAAAAGCAACCGGCATTACTTGTCAAATGAATCCTGAGAACCTTTCAGGTTTGCGTAATCGACTGAGGAATCATTCGAAGATTTTACCGGGAAATAACAGTGATCCAATAGACTCCCAAAGCTCGCAGTCGACAATATTTTCTGCCCGATCAAATGTCGATGTATTCAATGCGAACGGTGAAACACATCGAGCCCATACAACCAGTGGCAATACCATTCACTTGGAACATGACAACTTGTCTTCTGGGGCGTCCATGACAAATCGAAGTGAAACAAGATCTGCTGGAATTGAGAATCCTGAAGACCATGACTCTGGTGCATCTATAAATCCTTCTTTTCTCAAAAAAACTTTCCGTGGTGTTGTAAATTTGTACAAAAGTTTAGAATAATAGAGATGTTGTCATATATGAAAATGTTTAGGATGTTCAAACTTTCCTACAAATTCTTAAATTTTTGTTTTGTTATGTTATGTTTACAGTTATGTTATTTTACTAAGTTCTTTGATCTCAACTTTATTTTGCACGTTTTAAAGAAATTGCACCACTGTAAATGGCATATTTTCTTCCGTCAAAAGTTTTGGTACTTCAAATAATTATACGTTATTATATGAAATATAATTTTATGTATATTTACAGTGTTTCGGCATGTTGATCAGTATTACTTGATAATTGATTGGAAAATTTGGCCTTAATGTTATAAATACAGAGGTATTCACAGTCAATCAAAGACAGAACATTCTAATATTGCTTATTTTGAATAGAACTTTGTATATTATTATGACCATGTCTAAGTCAAAGACTTATTTTTTTTTATTTCTATGCATTATTTTGAATGTCACAAAGCTTGTTTCATTAAAATCAGTTAAAAAACTGTAACAGTAACTATGTCCCTCTGGAAGCCAGAAAAATATCAAATGTCGAAAATATACCTTATCTTTTTTATCGTCTTTTGCTGAAAAAAGGATTTTAAAGTTTCAGTGGATAACATCAATCGAAGGGTCTGATAATTGATACTGTGGTTTCAAAATTATTAGTGGAACACCAATTTTCTTGGATTGCGTTGTTGAGTCGATACACAAAATGAAATGTTCATCGAAGTTTAGTGCCTCCATTTTGATTTATAATATAACCTTTCAAAAACCCATTCTGACTTTCGTTAATATAGTTACCTCTTAACCTTTGTCATCAGATCTTGAACAATCTTTAGTATTTTCTCTTGAGTATAAAGAGCTCGGGGATAGCCGATTTTCAGATTTGTCCTCTGAGATGCTTCCTACACCGGATAAAGTTACATTTGGATACTGACTGGTGGGTTTATTTGTATATATATATGATGACAAAGGTTAAGAGGTAACTTTATCAGGCCTAGGTACACTTTCCGACTGCGTTGAAAAGTGTATTGACAACCCTTCACCACAAACTGGCCAAAATACTCCAAATTTTATGCATGACATTGACCAAGGACCATTTACGGCAATATCTGGTGTTTATTCGACGATTAATTCTGGAAATAAAGCCCTCATTAAAGAGTCTTGTGAAATTACTGGTTCAAAATCAGAAGTTTCAGAAGTCATTCTCGAAGGACAGACGATTCCAAGGACAGTTCCAAGGTCTTCTGTTCAAGTCAGAGAGAAAGCTGAGTGTGTAGATTGTACATTTCAGAAACAAGGCTTCTCTTATTCTCCTGGTTATTAACATACAACGGCATTCAGTAATGAAACTATTATACCTCCATGGAATGCTTCTTCTTAGTATCCGGAGGTTTCAAACCTCAGAGAGGATTTAACTCAAACAAACAATGTAGGTTTACTCATACATGAGGCTTCATCTTCCCAAAAAACAGTTCCTCGGTCTTGCGAGTCATCTTCTTTAGACAATCAAAAATACAAAAGTGAAAATCCTTCTAAGAAAATAGAAACTTCAATGTTTTGCCAAAGCACAGAAGAAGCAACCAGCATTACTTGTCAAATGTTAGGGCTGGGACGATACAACTTTTTCTATATCGATACGTATCACGATATTTGAGCCACGATACGATATGTATCTAGATATGTTTAATTACTTATAAAATCTTTTTTTGCATTGAAATAAACAAAATTTTTTTTTTGCAAATAAGAATAATTTATTCAAAATAGTTGTTTATATGTTGTAAAACAAAAATATTTTACTCAAGTGTTGTTAATTATTATTTATTTCATATCTATATTTATATTTAGCTTGTTTATTTTATATATATTAAACCCCAAATGTGAAATAAACAAAGAAAAATAGAAGTCAAATTTTTTTGGGCGATATTTCTATATTTCTTCATATGTACCGATATGTGTATCGTCCTAACAGATATCTCGATATATCGATATCTCGATATCTCGATATATCGTCCCAGGCCTATCAAATGTATGCTGAAAACCTTTCAGGTATGCGTCATCGAGCACAAAATCATTCAAGATCTTTGCAAGAAAACGACATTACAACAAAAGACTCCCAAGGTTTGCAATTAACCATTTCTTTTGCAGAATCAAATGTTGACGTCCACAACGGTAATACATCTCAAACTCTTATGTCCAGTGGCAGTACCACTTATATGGAACATGAAAATTTGCCTTATGGAGAATCTTTGGCAAATGGAGGTGCGACAGGATCTACTGGAAATGAGCACCCTAAAGTTCTTATCCTTCAATTGTTACATCTCTACGTTCTTCTTTATTACCGATGGTTTCCAAAGCTGTGGATTTTTACCACAGTTGGACAAATACAGAATAAAGGAAACACATAAAAACGGCCTTATGTGTTCGAACTTTACATTTCACACTGTCTTCATTAATGTCCATATGATATATATGAAGTAGTTGTTAGCTACTTTTACTCCTGTATACTTACTTTGATCTCATTTAAACTTTGCACAATTTTAAGAAATTGCACCACTGTCAATGGCACATTATCTTCTGTCAAACGTTTTGTTACTTTAAATTGTTATATGCTATCAAATGAAATATACACTGTATATAATAGTGTTTTTACTTGTGTATCTGTATTAATTTATTTCTATCTATTGTTGATTTAATGTTGCACAGAAGAATTCACTGTCAGTCAAAGTCAGAACATTTTTATTCTAATTGTTGAATGCTGAGATTATTTGGAACTGTGTGTGTAAATTTTTATGACGCTGTTTTTGTTGATTTTTTTATTGTAGAATTAAAAACGCCACAAAAGCTAAAAATTTTCATTAAAATCAGTAAAAAAAAGTCACAAATACTTTGTTCTCTGGAAGTAAATTTACTGCAAATGGCCAGAAAAAATATCTTTATCAATAATCAAATATTTTGTTAAAGAAAAGGATTTTAGTTTCAAAGATGGGCTACAATGGGCGAAATGTCTGATAATTAAAAAATGTTGATTGATTTTATGATGTTTAACATCCAGTTTGAGAATTTTGAGACGTCACTAGATACATGTGAGGGTCTTCAAATTACGACCTATAATCGGCACTCAGGGTTATTGGCCAGTGAGGATTTATTTACCTTTTGTTTAAGAAATAAAGTCCATGTTTTCGTGAATGTTTGCAGGATAACCTCCAATGTCAAGAAATGTTGTTTGAAAGATAAAAGCCGAGGCATAAGCCGAAGCTTTTATTTTTCAAACAACATTTCGACAACAAGGTAGAGTAGAAATAAAGTCCTTGTTTGATTTGAACATATTTTACTGATCCTTTTGTGTTAAACAAATATAAATATGTTCAAATCAAACAAGGACTTTATTTCTATTCTACCATGTCTACTAAAATCGCTAAAATACGGCTGATCGTTTCCACTATAGAGAAACGAATTAGGGAAAATTTGTTTGCTTACCTTTGTATGGAATGCAGACGATTTGAGCTTTCGTTGCATTAAAAATAGTCTTTTTAAATTACAAATTTGTTCGTAATATGTATTGATTAGTTTTAATGAATATACAATAACAAAATCATGTTCCTGTTTTAGCAACTTTATGCAATTTACAGTGTTTATACTGCAAAAGACGACACATCGATGTGGTCTAAACAAGTACCGGTATTTCATTCTACAGCCAAATATGCATTTGAATTGTTCAGGTTTGATACTTGTTTCTAGTCTGGTAATTTTTTATGACGTTCGTAATTTATTGGAGAATTTCTTTAATCTCTGCAATAATCGTGGTAGAATACAGAATTCAAAATGAAATTCCCCTGAAATGTTTTAATAAAACAATAACATATAGTATAATTTATTTCCTTATCTTTACGTAATTCTTATTAAATGATAAATTGATACTAATTAATACATTATAACGGGTCTCATTTAAGGGAGATAGACCCAGCAAGTAGGTACATGTATGTATTTCATTAATTTTCTCTATAAGTATATCTATTAGTCGTACGCCATTTTGAAAAGTAGGGCAAATAAAGTAAATATGACGGCAATTATTTTTACAATTTCATATGGTGTTGCTTTTTCTAAACTGGACAAAAAATTTCAAACCATGCAATTATCATCAAAATGAAACAAATCAAAACTAACTTGACAAACAAATTACCAATATTTAGCTTTCAAAATAATGTCAAACTTTCCTCCGCCGTATACCCCGCTTTGTCAGTTGGAAATGTTGACAGTTATACATTTAATATAACATGTATAATGCATAAGAATGGATCTAATAAATAACAAATATCATTATTACGTGTATGACTTTCTACGAAGAATATATTCGGACCTAGGCAAGAACTTGGAGACTAGAGAGATAGCTAGTTCGAGAATTTGTATAAGATCTCTGCAGTGAGTAAAAGTAGGACGACTCCTTACCATTCGGTTGGGAATAGGAATTTGGAGCGCTTCAATCAGGAACTACTAACAATGTTAGGTATACTGTTTGAGACTATCGGAAAGGATTGGAACGCGTACAGGTACATAAAATCTTTAGTACAGGCATACAACGCCCCCACAGGATATTCGCCTCATTATTTGAGGTTTGGATTCTAGCTCGCAATCGGTGCTTATACTCGTACTTAGGAATAGATTAGTTGTCTGAAAAGCTTAGGAGTATAGGGAAGATTATGCTGATAAACTTAAGATGCGTTTAGATTTTGCCTAAAAGTTGCCAGGACAAACATGGATAAAGACGAGAATTTGATCAGAATTTTGTTAGAATTTTGATCAGAAATATGGAGACTGAAAATAAAACAATTTAAGCATAGTAAAGAAATCTGATAGCGACGACAACATGGATTTTGACGTGACGTCAAGGCGGGGCAGCGACCATAACTGAAATTGAACAGAAAGACCTGCTAAACAATAGTAACAAGGGTTTAAAACATGACTAAGGATTTGTTATTTTTTGTAACATGCACTGCATATGATGCTAAGTCATCCTTTCCCACACATGAAAATTTTATACTGGAGTAGCAACAGCACATTTTTTTTTCAAAGAATCGTTTAAGAAAAGACTCAGTTTGATTTTTTTTTTTTTTTTTTTTTTTTTGGTAATGTTATATGTAAAAACAAAGGAACGGAGTAAACAGAGTAAACGCTTCCCGATTGTTTTACATGCGAAAACATCTCCGACTGAAGTGACGTTAAAATGACGTAGCGATGCTGGTCCAAGTCATTAGACAAATGCATGTTTATAATTTCACCAGAACTTATCTAATTACTATATATAGAAATTGGTCCGTGTATTACTTAACAATTCAAATTTCTAAAATAATTTTTAGCTTTAGAATTTTAATATATTTGTTCAAATTTCTAACTTTTAAAAACTCACACTGATTTGGTATATTAATATTTAATATTTTAGTTCAAAAATCAAAATTTTCAAATTTCTAAACAGGTTGTAGAATTCTAAGATTTTAGTTTTTTACCTTAAATATTCAACATTCAAATTTCCAAAAATAAATTTTGTATTTTAAACTTTTGAGTTTTTAATCTACAGTTTCTTCAACAATCGAAAATTTGATAACATTTTTGGCCTTTTATTATTTAAAAGTTACTTCCAATTTCTAAATTCCAAACTTGTTAGATTTCTAGAAATTTAGAATTTTGATTCAACCGCTCAACTTTTAAATAACCAAAACACTTTTTACATTTTGAGTTTTTAGAAGTTTACTTCAAATATCCAAAATATCAAATTTCAGACCTGGTTTGAATTTTGAAACTATTTCAAAAACTCTTTTGGATAAGCAAAAGAACTTCTAGATAGTTAGAATAACTGTTTTACTAGTATTCGTTCTGTATAAAATGTTGACGAGTTTTCGTGAATTTATCCCGGATCTGTCCTTTATGGAGATTCGGCAAATGTCTCAATTTTCGAACAACCCTCATACACAGACAGTTACAAACAGAAGTATGATAGCATTGCAAAGTTAGGAATTCGCAGCACTTAGAGATGGGAGAAGTACTGATCAAAGTTTAGTTAAATCAGGTAAAAGCAAATTATCGGAAAAATAGTGGGGAAACCTTGCATTATTTTCGGCATTCCAAATCCAGAAATTCCAGTTTTTAAAGTTCAAAAATTTAAAGTTTCAACAAGGAGTTGTCACTGCGATCATTGCGCTCGATCCCTTGGCGTTCCTTAAAAATCCCGCATTTGTTGGTGATCACAGTGCGCGCTTTCGCGTACGGCGGAGCGTTGTCAGCCAGCCCATGATCACAAAACACGAGCAATGGCCTCATATTTAATCAGCAATAATTCTAACGTGTTTGTTGCAAACCTGAGTGACCATGAGCCAGCATCGGAGTCTTTAATCCTGTTTAAGGTAGAATTTTGTTAATGAAGTGAAAATTACACAAGAAGTTATTCTGTCGATTCAGTGGAATGGGGGGGGGGGGGGGGGATTACTGAAATTTTATACACATGTAACTTCTCGTTTTCTTTATATTTGACATTCATAATAAAATCGAAGAATAACTAAAACACGTCAGATTTACAAATAATATTGAAAAAAGAACAGTTTTAATGATATAAAAATATTACAAGTAGAACGAAGTCTTTTCATCGTATATATTGAATCTTTAAATAAAACAAATGTGTTACACCCTTTCCGTATAAATTCGAATTCATGGGCGAAGAATGCTCTGTGAGCATGGTGAGTTTAGTAAAATTTAGACAATTTATAGCCCCTTAGCTTGCTGCTTACCCCCCCCCCCCCCCCCCCCCCCCGGCCTCATTAAAACGATTAAAACTCGTGGGTTTCCTTGCTTTGGGAGTCTCAACGCCGCATTTTCCATCGTTTCTCTGTTTGTTTGGATTAAAATTCATTAAAAGAAAAATATTGTTTTTTTTGAATACACAATTTTTTCATGTTCATATTGTCAACTGTAATGGTGTGCGATATAATATTATTAGCTATAATAAATTCAATCACCCTTTTGTGTCTCTCGTCTATCTCATAAAAAATAAGAAAATAATAAAATAATAACAATGGTAACACCAGAAATTGTGTTTTAGCTTTTGTATATTCTATAGATCTACATGCATCTTGAGATGACCCCTCGTTTTTTCTCAGCGCTTTCAATTTCAAAAGGGGGCGCTGCGAGTTACTTCCGTTGGAGAAAAAAAAATCTCAAAGGCAGGTACCTGAAGGTATGTAACCTTATAAATTTATCTATAACAGAAGAATTTTGGAAAATACTCTAAAAAATCTTTTAAATGGCAATTTGAGCTTCTTTCAACTTAGATAGTTTTGATTTTGCAGTGTACGGTTAAGGCATTTTAAAGCATTGTCTTCGACGGTCTCAGCAGCCTGGGAAATGGCAGACAGTTTAGAGACGCATCTAAACTAACTTTTAATAATGGTCCTGACAGAAATTTAAGGGTCTTTTAGATTCTGTACTTGTATATTATGTTTCTTCTTTTCAGAACTCAATAAAACATATTCTGTGTGTCATATAGATGTCAGTGCAGTAGTGCGGACATTTACTGTCACTGGCACTCCCAGTACATGTTTCATACATTTGTTGTTTAAATCTTCATCGTTGACATATTTACAGTGTACTAAGAATAGTTATTTATGATTCTATAAATAGTTGCAGAATTAAGAATTTTCTCACTCAAATAATTTAAACCTTCAGGGACATCCATTTAAACCATTAACCACATTGTCACTATCACAATGCAACAAAGACAATATTATTTAAGTCATTGTATTATTTTTTGCATGAGTTCTGTATCAGCTCTTTTTAAATATGTCATTGTGTGGCAGCTTTCTTAAAATACATGAACCGGAGAACATGCTACCAAAAAAGCTTGTGAAATTGTAAATACAACCCTAACACAATAATAATCGGTGACAGAGGTAGCTGCAGATCTGTAGCTCTCCGAAAAAATATATATTGAAAGACCGGAGAGCTACAGTGCCACCAATTGAAAAAAACTGTATATTTATTGCGCACAAAAAAGTGCGCTCGATTCTTGATTAATTTTTCCAAATTCTTACCTCAATTGCAAATAATGGAAGATTTCAAAAAATTACTCTCTCCTCTATCAAGTTCTCTCGTAGTTGACATCTGAACGAAGCATATTGGACCGCATTATCTTTGAAACCAAAATGGCAGTATAAATAAGCGAAATGTCCGATGATTGCAATATCAGGGCCAGGAGGACTATTAACAACACTTATGAGGAATGTTTTGTTGTGGAAAAAGTCAAAGAATATGTTAGGAACACACGGTTAGTAATATTTTGAGATAACAGCTTTAAAAACATGGAGAATTAAATCGAGAACCGAGCGCATTTTTTGTGCGCAATAAATATACAGTTTTTTCAATAGATGGCTCTGTAGCTCTCCGGTCTATCAATAATTTTTTTCGGAGAGCTACAGATCTGCAGCTATGACAGAGGTTGTATTTGGAGACAGCTTGGCGGATGTATTTTGTTAATTTGAAACATTGATGAACCATTTGAAACGTTCCAGAGTGTCTCCAGACAGTCATATTATGTAAAATGGTTAATAATGTATATAACTGCTATAGTGAAATGTATGTCGATAACCAACAGTATTTAACATATATTCAAGCTCAAAAGTCCATTCAAACAGTATGTTAGAGCAGGATTGAATAGAGAAAACACAGACTTTAAACTTTGGAGGTGAGATCAGATGCCATGAAGGATTAAGCAACCCCTGTCATGTGCTCTTTGTCCGTGATACATTGAATGACAAAATGTAGTATTTTTAAAATACAGAAACTTTTAGTCCACAAAGTCAGATGATTGTGTAGAGTTCTTGAACGGAATTTTTCTAATATTTGCAATTAAGTAAATATTCTGTTATATGAAAGATTGCGTGTTTATAGATTAATGCAACATTTGAACTTGAATTGAGATTTTGATTATATGGAAGATTGCAGGGCATTACATACAGAGCATAACATTTAATTGTAATAAAAGAGGAGAAAAACACCAGAGCAGATTGAGGAAGGATTTTATTAATATAGTTTTTACAGAGAGAAAAAAAATCCTGAACACTTTTTTTTTACTTCCGAAAACACTCTCTCGCAAGAAATTTTGTCATCATAAATCTCTTCCTGCCTCCCAGTTGAGTTTTAGATATACTTGATATAAAGTTTTCTGCATTGTACTGATATACTTACATGTATTATCTATGAGGGTAGTATATAAATGTAGCCATACATTAATGAACGGACACGCATGTGAATTAATGAAATTAGTATAGGTCTGGACACACAATTCATGTGAATGAAAACCTGTTAAACCTAATTAATTCAGTTAGTATTTCAATATTTAGTATTTTGCAATGTGCTCTTCTGTACTGTTTTGAGAGCTTGTAGTGATCCATACATTTTTTTTCCCAATGAATACACTTGTAGATGAAAACTTTTTGTGAAAATTTGGTTTAATTAATGAAGCTTAATTAATTCATAAGGTCTAGACTAACACATTTAAATGTAGTTCCATGCCAGCTAGCATACCAAATCTGCTGATTAAACGTGTTAAAAGTGACTTGGAAAAGTCTCTATAGTAGATATACAATGTATTGTTTATTACAACTTTATCTGACTGTCAATGAACTTTTATCAAGTGTGCACATTTGAAATGCTTAGTCAATAGTGTTTTACTGATTATATAATCTTAAGTCATTTTAAAATACTTGACCATGTTGACATTTGCTGAGTGACAGAGAGAAGACCAAGATATTTAAATAGTTAAAATACCTTTAGCATATGACCTATTAAATCAAACTCCCCTGAATTAATCTTCTTAAGATAAAATGTAGAATCTAAATTTATTGGAAGAAACTATGCCATAATGATGTAATAATTATGTTAAGAAAGTAAATTGTGGCATCATGATAGCTAGTCCTTATGTGTGACTAACCATTTGCTTTCAGGGTCACTGTCCCTAAGAATTGAAATAGATCTTTAGAAAATAAAAGGGGCCGGGAGTTAAAGAGGAACAACAAAATAATTGGGTGTTACATCATAAGGGGTGGGGAAATTTCCCTACCCCCAATTCTTAAGGATAACCCTGTGACCTTTAGATATAACACAATTTTTTTTTGTGTTAAAGTTGTACTGTAGTTCATCTATGACACACTAATACTAGGTTACACATACATAGTGCAGCTTTTACTATAATTATTTCTGTTTTTCCAGCTGTGAGCTGATAATGGCGGAGGGAAAGGGGGAGAAAATCCCAATGCTGGAGAACAAAGAGTCAGGTAATATTGATCATTCAAGTATATAATTATTTAGAATGTTATTTGGAAATATAAACTTTATTGCATCCACTGGGCAATGTCAGTATCTTTTTTAAGTATATAAACATGATAAATATATCATATAATATGAACATGATATCAAGCTATTCTAATCTGTATTAGATATGGGAAATTGGTGCATATATATGGATAATACACACTTAATATGTCACTATAAGATTGAAAATGTACCTCATGTCAAATTGTGAATGTGGGTGCAAGGATATCAAGACATAGCAAAACCAAAGATATCATAATTAAGTGCTAATTCATAACCAGAAAAAAATGTTTTGTTTTTGGAGAGAGAAAAATATGTGTACATGTACCAATGTTCACATTGGGAGAAAATGTTACACATATTTGTATGTTTATTGTATTTTTATAGAACAAGATGACAGTGGAAAAATATTTTAGAATTATCTTATAATCTATAATGTTAACAGTGCTGTGCAAAAACTGCATTTAGCAAGATTTATTTTTCATGAGAGAGTATAATTTCTGGCTTTGTATGTTGCATGATGCATAATAATGGGTGGGGTTCCATTACACATGAAAATGTTGATGCTTCATGAAGCTGAGAGATAAAACTCTTCAAATTGAAAATATCAAAATTGATGGCATTATTAGGGAAATTTTGTCACATTATTGTAGACATAAAACTGTAATAGAATTATTGCAGGCATTTTGGTCACATACGATGATAATTTCAGCAGCTAAGCTAGATGCAGGGAATGCATTTGACACTAGAATTAATCACATAGAGTGTACATTATTTATTGATTATAAGAAAGCTTGTAGATAGTTTGAGGGATGCGATGAATGCATTGTGAATAGTATACTCAATGTCTATGTACATACTAGCTTTGGAGGTGAATAGTAGTGCATGTGTATAAAAAAAAAAATTTTGCTTTTTGTTACATTGGATTATTTCCTGTCCACAAAAGGGCAATAGGTAATTGAATTTGTTTACGTTAAATTCATCTATTTATTTTTGTGAATAGAGATCATGTAAATTTTGATAGAGCAAACAGGTCCTCTGCATTTAGCATAGAATGACAGAGAAACTTGTGTTTTGATTTGTTAATATTTTCATTTTAGAAATATTATTATTTTCATTTTAGAAAATAATGAAACTTTGATTTGAACATATTTTATTGATTATACTTTACAATTGGGATTGGAACTTTGAAATGGTTTCCTTATTTTAAATGAAACCACCCTAAGGTTACATGTAAATGCAAAAACTATATATAATTTTTTTTCTTAATGAAGGGCTTTGATATTTATATTCCGTATTTTTTTTACCAGTGAATAAGTAAAATTTTTTCCTCATATTTGTTACTAAGTGTGATCTTTTTTTTTTTCACAGAAAGCATTGAAAGTATTAAATAAAAAAATACACATGTAGATAGAAGTTTTAATGGCTTTTTTCTACATCATCATGATCATGCAATTTCTACATTAATGTACTATATCATATGTACAATATATAGATTAGACACTTTTCAGTTATGTTATACACTGGCATGTTCTCTTTTATATGCTGCATGTTCAACATGTTCAAAGCAAAAGTCAATATTAGCTGCAAGCAAAAGTTACATTAGAAATTTAAAAATATGTCATTTTTATTTACATGCTATTCATTATTTTTTTTACTAGCTGGGTATGATGAAGAAGCTTGTTATTTATTGAGCAAATAAAGCAATCCTTAAAACTCATAAATAGTCAAAAACAATGCATTTCTTAGGCTATTAGTCACTAAATAAATGGGTTTTGATACGATCCATCAATATTCACCTGGACCAATACACATTCGACCTTCACCTTTGATCAGCATACCTGTACTTTCTATTTTCCACCTTAGGATATGTCTATACAACAACTACATTGACAAAAACAGGGAAGATTTGATAGTTCTGAGGAGTGCTATTGTCAAATGTTATGTAAAGAATTTAGGAGCATTATCTGTAATTGTGTCACATGGGATTGTGTTTCATTCATGGAGATGTAAATTTTTGACCTGGATTTTAAAGAGAGGGTTCCGCTTGACCGATCTGTTTTTGTGTAGGATGTGTGAAATTCTGTAGGATTATTTTGGGGCGTTTTAAAATATTTTTGCAAGAAAAAAAAGGAAAGAAACAATTGCTTTGGAGAGTTGGTTTTGTTGTTTATTTAGCAGATTTAGAGAGTCAATTTGAGTGACTCCGCTGGTATGTAGCGGACTGAAATCAATTATTTAAACAGAATCTGTGCCTGTAAATAACACAGTCAAATTATAGCCAACAGAGAAAGAATTTCAGCAATGAGAACATTCCATTTAAACCCCAATTATTCTTTTGTTTAAATCCTCATTACACCAAACAATTAACTGTATACGGTATATTTCCCCATAAGGATGTTAACTTTGATATTTGGAGGAAAAGGGAAATGCAGGAAGTAAAATCTGATATACCTACATGTATATATTAATCTGGTGTTATAAAACTTGATCAATATTTTTAAAAATTTGACTTCCTGAGTTTGAATGCTACAATAATTAACCAGTGCTTATAGCAACTTTAACATCATTCCAAAATGGCCTCCGATGATGAGCGTCTAATGACAGGGAGTAGAACTCGATTGTCTTATGCTCAGATGAAACGCCTTCCTGAGTTTGAGTTTTACAATCCATTAGCAGGTTCATATACATATATTAAAAAAAAATTATTGCAGTGTTAATTTTTCTCATATTCACCATGTTCACTGCAGTGTACATGCATGTTCAATGTAGCCTTTATATTTTCAAATAATGAAGTAATTCCAAGCAATAATCCCATCTGTAACTGATATTTTAAAGATTGAGAAACATTACCTGTTTGGGTTGATGATCAATATGATTAGGCTTATAAGTGCAATGTTACCTTTTATTGTTCTTTTGGCTAATGTTGACATTTAACATGTTTAAGGCATTCTCACTTTAAAACATATAATAAAATTTGAAAAACTTAACACCATTTTACATTTTAATTTGGAGTTTTCGACACTCACAGGTAATAGAAATTTACTTATCAATACAGTTACTTTTTCACTCTTCAGGCTTTGATTAAGAAATTAAGAAAAAAAAAAAATGTCCATTTCAGATGAAGTGATGCAGTCATCGCAGACAAACGGTGGAGGTAAATCAGCCAGTGTGAGCGTTCCGGGGGAGGTGGATGATGATCACGAAGATGCAGACGTCCAGGACAAAAAACCCAGTGTAAGTCTCCCATACAATGCCATCTAGTGGTCACTCAGATTTATATAGAAAGGGAGACAACTCTGTGGTTGTCATCAGATAAATCATTTTGCAGTTTTTTCTAGGTCCATCATATAAAGTTAAAAAAGGCATTTTAACCTGTTAACAATTGTTTCTATTATTTGACTGTCAGATTTTGCAGTGATATTAATTAAGAATAGAAAAGAACCTAATTTCTTTTCAACATCTTTGATATTCAGTATTCTGCCTCTAATTGTGCTGGAAGATCTTTCATAGTCTGAACTTGATTTTGTTTAATTACAGCTAAAAATTTGAATATTTCCACAACTATGGTTATGTAAATGGGTACTACATGCATGCAGAGATATATTTATGCATTTGTTCACTTTGGAATGAACAAAACAAACAATTCAGGTTTTTGTTTGGTTAACATGGTTAAGATAAAAGTTGGCTTGATAATGGCTAAAGCTTATGTAATCTTTCGTTGTTCTTCAGCTTTCAGTTGATCAAGAAGTGATGGTAAATTATAGAGTCGAATGTCTACTGCTCAGCTATCATATATACCTTTACAAAGAGTTTCTAACTGTTATGTCTCCTGTTATATGCTTTTGTATGTTGCTCTTAATGACAAATTGTGCAAAAAAGTGAATGACACAGACATTTCTGAAACCTGCATACATTATGAGCTTCAATCAGTTATTAGCTGACTGCAGCAAAAAATAATGGGTAATGCATTTATCTACTGTATACAGGGAAATTTTCACCCCTGTTTTATTTTCGCCCCTCTCACCCTACCTTTTTTATTTGGGCAAATTTAATACAGACAAAATTCAAAGAATACAGTATATTTTCTTAAACAAAACTATGACTTGGTGAATTTAAAATGGGGCAAAATTGTTTGCAAGTGTGAAAGGATGAAAATAACGCTGTATACAGTATTTTTGTTCTTTAGTATTTTTAAAGGGATCAATGCCAACTTTGGGCTTCAGCTGACCAGATGTACCCAAAGTTATCCTTCAAAATGATTGACATTATGGATTAGTTTACTAAAATATCAAAATATTCTCTCTCCACACACAGGAGCAATTCAGAATATTATTAAGAAAGCATATATTTTCTCAAATTTGTCAATTTCTGAATATTGTCAAATTCAAGAGACATCAACATTATTTTAAATTTTCTCAGTTCTCAAAAGATATTGCATACATGTATTTGTGAATGAAAAAAAGTTTAATATTACGTTTGCTTGCAAAATATATTTGTTTATTAAATCCAGGTACAAGCCATGCCAATTTTAGTATCAAGAAGATCATGCAGCTACTTAACCCATTAGACAGCGTTTCCATTTCTTTCATAGATACTTTATATTTTATCATCTCTAGATAGTTTTCACAGTTTCATTCAATCATGATCATCCATAGGCATAGATGTGAAATTTTAATTAACTGTAAGAGAATCTTTACTTGTCAATCGATTTGTTTTCATCAGGTTTTTGGGCATGGTCTTGTGTACAAGGTGAATGATGTTGAATGTCATGTAATCAAAGAGAAACTAATTATTAAAGAATTATTTGTTAACACACAACGGTTTTCAATAACTGAAAGAGTTTTATTGTATAATACTTGAATACATTTATGCACATTTTGACCTTCAAAGTACAGTTTGTTTCATGCATCTTTGGTCCTGCATAGTAGTTTAATGTACAGTATTAAGAAATCCATTGACTAACTTATATAACCTGATAGATTTTTCTTGACACTTGTACATTGAAAATGTCCAGTTTAACTGCACAGATCACCCTTTCACACTTTCTACCTAATGATTTATCTCCCTTGAGTGTTAGAATTTTGAAAATCTGAAAATCCTGTTTTGGTGCATTTAATATTAATTTTTTCTCTCAGATTTTTTTAAAACTGAAAAGTTAATACTTGTTACGTGAAAAGCATTTTGAATTTATCAAATCTATATTTGGGATTTCAAGTGATATCTGAATATTTAATATCAATTTAGACATTATGAAAAGAAGGTTCTTGGAGAGTGTTTTTTTTTTGTTTTTTTTTTTGAAAAGTATTTTTTCCCACACATATAAGTAAAGCTACATACATTGCATATATATACTATAAATAATTTTATATATACTATAATAATACATTGTAATTTTCTATTCATGTGATATGATTTTTATAATCTAACACATCTTGTTATTGTAGGGTCGTAACATGTTTTTCAAGAAGAGCAAAAAGAGAATTGACTACATTCTGGCCTGGAGTACAGAGGGAAAGCCAGAGAAACTGGCCCAGTCCGCACAGGCCAGGGGGGTATTTGAGGAAAACCTGAAGCAAGAGGGCCTAGAGCTGGAAAAGGATGAAGTTAGTTCTGTTTTATAATTCCTGATTCATCATTGCAAAAAAGAAATTCTAGATTATAGATCTGCAATTTTAAAACTAGAGTACTTTTTAGCCCTTTGTTTTTATGAAAAGTTGCTGTCATAGATTGACTGGTTATTAAGAAGACAGGGATTTCGGATTTGTAAACTTGTTGCAACTTAGTTTCAATTAATGTGCATATGATTTTTTTTTTCTACTTATAAATCAAAATTTCATCAAAGTAGTTTGTTTGAAAAATGCAGTTATTGTTAATCTATAGCATTCTCACAATTATTGTATATGTAAAAGCATCTAAAGGGGAATAACTCTACCTGAAGAAATTTTAGTCAACAAATAAATTCTTTCTTTATACCAACAATCTTTTTTTAAAAAATAATTATGACAATGATTATTTGCAGAAAGAGGGAGAAGAAATCCACTACCTGAAGGTGCATGCTCCTTATGAAGTTCTGACCCGTTATGCTGAAATCCTGAAAGTCCGAATGCCAGTGAAAAAGGTGTTATTCTTTGTGGTCGATAACTTCTCTTTTGATGTAGTAGCTTAGTTTGAAAGTACTTTGCATGTAAATCTTTTCAAGGTAAATAAGGTGCACTAATTCTTTTTGTCAATTTTTTTCATTGTTGTAATCATGTGCAATAAATTTTAATGATTAGTAACTATTTAAGGAAATTAGATAATTATATTTATGAATACACTTACAGCTTTAAATATAAATTATTGAAAAGTACAAAATACAGCAAACATACAGTAACATAATTACTTAACAAATGAAACATATGTTACAGAGATGCCTTTTAATTTGCTTCTTTTGGCCTAATGTATTTATAATAGCTTGTAAATTAAGCTTCTATGTTAATCATGAAGATAAATACGAGGGTTGTTCGAAAAGTTCGTGGACAACTGTCATATCTTTTTTATTTGACGTCATATGTTATCCAAAATTGGTAGAAATATTTTAACAATAAATCCAAATAATATGTATTAATTTTGACAAAATATTACGATTGATTAAAAACTTATCCAGATTTTAAAAATGCAAAAATTGGATCGCGGAGCAGGTCAAAATTTAGTCAGTTACAGAAAATACAATAAATAATGTCTATAGTCATATTCTCTGTAAAATGGAGGAAAAACGAAAAAGTACCTAGGAATTCAAATTCAAAATTGTTACATCGATACGTGTACCAAAATATGCTTTTATATTTTTCTTTGTTGAAAAGAAATCAACTTGAGAAGATAAGTTGTCCTCGTTGAAAACGACAAAAATAGTGACGTTTTAGAACGTCACGGAGCAGCAGGTACCGAAACAATTTTGTGTTTTTCTCAGGAAAAATTCTGAATAAACTCTAAAAATGTTGAAGGAATCAAAAAAATATGTCAAAAGTGAGTTGTGCATGTGTGTACAATTAGTACAGGCAATATTTGAGTGACAGGGACTCTGTATCGGATGAGGATGACCTGTGAAGAAACGGTTTTACTGTAAACATCTGAACAAAACTTTAAAATTTGAAACGAAATGAAAGACAAAGGCGCTTCAGAGTTGCTTATCCTGAGAAAGCCGAGTTAAGTACTATAAAAGAACTTAAACCTTAACAAAGGAAATTGTACAATGAGATAAATTCTTAAAAAATAAATGTCAAGTATTAGAAAAATAATTTAAGGAATGGGCATTGGAATATTCTGTGTGAAATGTATAGGTATAGTATCTATTATAAATTCCCGACGCTATGTGTTGACGTTACATTGCCGTTTTGTGTGCTCCACGGGTACAAAACATGTTGAATTCAAAATGAAGTAAATTTATTTGCGTTAAATCGAATAGAATGAAACTTCACATATCAACAAAACAATTATTTTTACACATTATAATGTGCTTGTTTTAAATTTCCAGTGAGTAATATAACGAAGATGGACATCGTCCACGAACTTTTCGAACAACCCTCGTACATGTACATGAGAAGCCTCTAATATTACGTTAATGAACCATTATGAGTTTGAAGTTTAGTGTGTGGGGAAGGGGGGTTGTATTGTGTTGTGTACATGTTTTGTACAGTGTATACTTATTTGTGTACGTCCAGATGTAGAGCCATTTTACTACATTTAATGTATATCTACTTAATATGTACGTCTTTTATCGGTGTGATCAACAGAGCATGGACTTGGAAAAGATTCACGAGAAGTACGCCAAACTCGAGGTACTTGTTATAAAGTCATTTCCTCTTGCATTTTTTAGTAGTGCGTTTTCTAATTTTCCTGTGATGTGCAGGTTGGAAATGTAAGCTTTTTGTGAACTCTGATTCTCTCTGACTTTCACTTTGGCTAGTTTTATACTTTCACTTTGGTTGTACTTTTTGAACTGGAGATTTCATTAATTTAATAAATGAAGTTTAGGGTTAACTATAAATGCAGCTATATATTAAGTCTGTGAATAGATAGTAGATAGTTATTGGACAACAAAAAAAAAAGATTTCAGATACATCTTGATTTATATCTTGCTTTTTCTAAACATTAAACAATACTTATTTTAAATAATTAGTTGATTATATGCTTGACTCTTGAAAATTTCTTTGCATCAGAATTTTAGTAGCTATGCCTTTTACCTGTAAATGCAAGATGCTAGATTTTTTTCTTTTTTCTAATTTATTGAATTGTGACTGTATAAGGCTTATTTCTAATATTTAGATATTTTTTCTTTCTTTTCTTCTTTTTATATGAGATACTTACAGTAAGAATACCTAGCATTTTAGACTTCAAACAAGTGAGCTGAGCATCTGAATTTCTCAAAGGCTTAAAATATTTTGAAAAAGACCAATTTAATACATTTGTACAAGTTAAGTCACATACAGCATAATTTTATCTGTTATAATTATTTTTAGTACACATATTATGACCCAGATAGTGAAGTAAGTAAACTCCGAGGCTTTTTCACCAAGATACACAAGGTGTGCGTGCATTCTAGTAACCCTAATCAATTACTTTTTTTGTCTTTACATACTTTATTTTTTGCTGTGCTATATTAAACCAACATTTTATTTTTTTTTAACCAGTGCAGGTCTTTGCTGCCTATGAGCACAGGAAGAAATGTTAAATTTTCTTGCCCATTTGACACATCTTGCTCTTTTCTTGAAATAAGCTTAAATTTTATCAGAGTCTTTAATGTACATTTATTTACATGCAGCCTTAATTAATTTGGTAATTTGGTGATTCACATAAGCAGTCTGTTTACTAAGGATTTTTAAAAATGTTAGATTCTAAGTCATGATGCATTCTAGCTACATAGCCCAATTATAATACTTTTTTTAAAATAAATATATCTTGCTCTTATTTACTGCATAGGGGATTAATTTCACAGTCTGTAATTTTCACGTTTTTCTCTTCTCTGACACTGTCACAGTTTCTTGAATTCGCGGAATTGGTATGTAAGAAAATTTCCTCCCTTATGTATACATACTGAAAACTTATTCACTGTTTCTTGAATTCAAGGATTCATCAACTCCGTGAATATAGCGAATACTAACACCGCGAGTTATTTTCCCCCTATACAGTATATGGTCCACCACTATGAGCCGATGAAATTAGCAATTTTGGGACCTATATGGAAAACATCTTCCTTAAGTTTCAATATTAAAACTATAATAATAATTTAGATGCTAGTTGTATTTTGATGTGTATTAATTAATGTACATTGCACATAAACAATGTTGGTATGAAGGACATGGCAGAGATTAAAGTGAGTTCTCATGTTTAGTAATTTCAATCCGTACATTTTCAACTCATTGGTAAAATGTTGAAAAATTCATGACTTAGAAATTCAGGTATGTTGAGTTGAAATTTGTAGTTGACCCCACAAAACTAATGTTTAATTTCAACTTTAATTTCAACTCCAGAGTAATAATCTGGATGTTATTTTTGAGTAACACAAACCAGCATTGTTCTCATTTTGTATATGTTATGTATACATGTGATATAATTCTATAGACTTGTCTATTAATATCTCTTGTATGTGTATTCTTGCCCATGCATAGAAAATCCTTATAAAGAGCGGGGTCAACAGGTTTCATCGACGCGTGGTGGTATGATGCTCCTACTCCATTAATGGAATTTCTCTCGTTGTGGTTGAGCTATCGTTGGTGCTAATGCCTGTTCTAGTTGAAATTTGTTCTGTGTATTCTAGCTGTTTTCAAAGTTGAAATGTGTTCTAGCTGTCTCTGTTCAATAGTTGAAATGCACTCTGTTATTGCATTTTCTATAGTTCAATTTTGTTTTCGGTTCACTTTTTAAAAAAATATTTCACCCTGAAATTTTACTTTAATATTTTCTTTTATCCATGTTTGTGCATATTGAGAAAAGTTACATACTTAATTATCATATGGATTAATTAAATATAAACTGTAAAATCACATATTTTCATGGGGTCAAATTTTTGAGGTTTGTGAAAAAATATTGGAATTAGGGGATTTGATTTCTTGTTTGGAAAATGTTTAGTAGTAATGCATAATTATGAAATTTTACATTTCATGGTGGTGTGTCTCTTCATACCTCGAAAACAAAGAAAATCTAACTCCCACAAAAATAAGTTATTTCACAGTATGTTTCTTTACTTAATATATATAATGTATCTCAAGTATTATATGTTACCGGTATATTAAAATTCATTGTTTGCATCTTGAACTGAACTTTACTGTTAAGATTATTAGTTCCATCACTTGATTATCTCAATGTGTTTAGCATGTGGTGGAATGCAATGCATGAAAATAACAGTCTGAATAACTCATGTTTGCAACCATTCAGGGGAAATAACTGAGAGCAAAAACCTCCTAGCATGTGTTAATATCCATCTTTAACAAATATGTAAGAATTATAATCCATTTTAAACTTAGTTATTAAGTGGAAAATGTAGAAATTACTCTGGTAATATCACCAAAAAAAAATTTGTATTTCAATAGTTTGAAAAGAGCTGTTTAGGTTTGCATAACAAATTGTGTTGAATATAAAACTTATAAGCTAGAAATGCTTGTTCGGGAAAGAAAGGTACTATGAAAGCCTTAGAATTGTTCTACTGATTTTTGTACACTGGGAACTTGTGCTTGAATAATAATTAACGTATGTATCTGAATTGTACTGTCAGTTATATTTATATGTCAATGAAGTGCAAATGTGACATCAAGGATTGTGATTATGAAAGAGATCATTTTAATATTTTAAATAATTAACAAGTGGACATAAGAGGCATTTAAATTATTGCTTTCAATTTGGTATATTCTACAAGTCATTAAAATCATGCTGGTAAAGTGACATGCTTATTAAATTAATAGTAAAGTGCTCCGATTGTTTTTTCCCTTAAAAAAATGAATTAAGATTTTGCTTTAAAATTTTCAGCATGTGTGCATTTGGAATTATACTTAAAAAATGGGGAGAATGGGAGAAATCAGTATTTGCCAGAACATTTTGCAGATAATTAATGATTAATTTTGTTACAGAGCATCCAGTTGCAAATCAGAAATAAAGTATAAATTAACACAAAAACTTAATATAATCTTAATTAAGTTCTGGAATGAAGATCAATTGTCTATCAATATATGTATCTTTTAAATATTTTATATACGTTAATGCTTTTCTATGTAACTATATTTAGCGATATTAGTTTAGCTATACTTATATTAGAAAATATTTCTTTAACAATCTTTTCGACACTTTCCATCTTTATGAACTTTGAAATTAATGTTTAAAATTTTTGCAGACCCCCATTAAGGCTGTCAGTACTCGCCTATGGGACACCATGACCTCATTCACAAAGAAACTGTTTACCCCTTTCCAAGTGGACACCACAAAGGTCAAGCCAGTAAAGAGGAGGTTCAACCTAGCCTACAGCAGAGACAAGGAATACCTGTAAGTATGGAATATAAAGCAAACCTTTCCTTGCCAATGTACTGTAGATCGAAAAAAGTTTGTTTAGGAGATAAATATTTGAAATTTAGAAGTGAGACAAAATATTCGGGAATTCTAGAAGTTGTTTTATACTATTAAGCATGCTAAGTCAATATGGGTACATTGTATTTCTGAGGTACCACTAGCTGAAGGTTAACTTTCTTTGTGAATTTCCATGATAAAAAGAGACTTGTGAATTTATGTCCTCCATGAAGTGTAAAAAATTTTGAACTTTACTTGATGATTAATATCTACGTTACGATACTTCTTCCTCGATAAAATCATCTTCTTTAATAATCAAATCTCTTGACCCACCAAGAAATAGTGATTATACAAAATGCATAAATACGAGTGGTGATCAAAAAGTTCGCGAACTATCTCTATATTTACAAAACCACAATTCAGATCAGAATGAAATTTTGCACACATAAAGTCATACACATGTTCTATAAATAGCTTATGTAATGGAACGTTTTCCCCGTGCTTGTGACGTCACAATTTGAAAATGACGTCATAAGGCAGATCACTTGTGACAAAAAATGGTTGACTCAGTCATATTCGAGAAACGAAAGGCTGTAGAGTTAAACGTATATCTTGGAAATTCCTTTGTAGAAGTTTATAATAATTTGTACACAATTTATGAAGACAAAAGACTTGCCAGAAGTTTTGTCATTTATTTGATTGATTGTTTGAGAGAAGGAAGGGAGATGTTTAAAAATGATGTTTGTTCTTTTGCCCAGTGAAAGCAAATTTGGAGAGAGACCTATCATTTGTTAAGCAATTTGATATGAAAGATCACCAACTTACAGTCAGAAAAATAGATGAATTTCTTTACAATAATATAATTATCAAATTCCTAAGATATCGTTTACTTGAGACTTTAAACATATCAGATATGATAAAGTGAAGGCACCCACACTTTATCAACTTGAAATAAACGACGCTCAAAGACGGAGGACTTTCGGTTTTGATGGTCACCATGCTCATTATGCAAAAGGATATCATTATCCACCCTTACAATTTCAGAGATTGGGCCATTTCTGACAAATAGACTGTTTTTGTTGGAAAAAATAACTTGCAAGGTTAGAAATATAAGAGTCTGAAAAAAAATTTAAGCTTCTGTGACAGAACACTAGGGAGCATGTCACATGACCACCTATATCACGTGATCCGCACATGGGCAGAATGGTTGTAGATGCGTATTAAAATCAGAGAGGTCTACTTTGAAACATTTTTAACACTGACACCCCATATCATTTCTTTTTAGAAAGTTATTCAATTAGTTCGTGAACTTTTTGATCACCCCTCGTATACCAACTTGACAGAATCTGATTCACTTAATTTCCTTAACATTTTCACGAAAATTGCCAGGGAAGTCGAATACACTATTCCTTCTCTTACTGATTATTTACTGACTATAATTATGTAGGTTTGACATACCTGAGGATAGGGACACTTACTTTGATAATGCTACAAGGAGCCGCATTGTCAACTTCATCCTGAGACGTAAAGCTTTCAGCAAAGAGAAAGAAAAGGCATTCTCTTTTGGTAAAAGGAATATTTTTTCATCTTGTTCCTTATTTAATAAACCTTTTTGAAAACCAGTGGTTAACTTAAAATATGTAGTTCTCTATATCTTGAACCAGATGAAAGGGTTAAAAAAAACTGCTAGAAATATCAATTGATTCGAGATGTATGAGTTTATTTGAGAGTGTTTTATGATATGAACAGTCAACTTTCTCCAAACTATTGCTTGTTTTTGAAATGTTCAATCAATTAAATGAAATATTCATATTTGGAAATATGTATAAGCTTAGACAAACTGTACTGTATATTATATGTAATTTGTAAACTTGCACCAGACTATGGATGAAAATGAGTGGTCAATATTTATTTGCAGGTATTAACAAAATGATTGCAGATGGACATTACACTGATGCTTATCCCCTCCATGAGGTAGGTTTTATTTCATTCTGTTTCAAGGAACACAAACTATTTACCAATTAGTCCTGATTGTAGAATTGGGTAGGGCGGATCACTAGGATGAAATATATCAGTCAAAGATGGATGTTGTGTTTCCAGATTTATAGCTTTTTAAGGTAGCATTTAAGTTTATAACCAGTTAAATGTTAAATAACAGGGCCATTGGAAGCCTGGCTCAGCTGACAATGAGAGGAAGTTATTGTTTGATTACTGGGCTAACTGGAGGAACTGCTTCAAAGTGCAGCCACTGGACCATGTCAGGTGAGTGGACATGTGACTGCTAAATCAGTGAACCTTGAAAGGGTCTGAAACTGTAAGTAGCTGTATTTCTGATTTTTTTTTTCTAAATAATATTTTTATGGGGTAAAAATTTATAAGTGTAGGTAAGAGAAAAAATAACAGATATGAGCATATGTGCATGATTATCAAAATGTCAGTTTTATATGTTAAATACACATTGTTCAGCAATGCTTTTTTTTTAATTAGAATTCATGACTGAACAATGTGGCTTGTCATTTTGGGGCATACTTTTTTTGGATGATTTTTTTTAATGATGAATATGACTTGTTATCAATTAACATTGAAGGGTATCTTAAAACGCATGAAAATATTCCAATTTGAATGCCAGATGAAATTGCACTCACTTCTTTACATGTCTTTATCAACTGCTTTAATTAGCTTAATTAACAATATTTTTAATTAGAGGCTACTTTGGAGAGAAGATTGCTATATACTTTGCCTGGCTCGGCTTCTACACACAGATGTTGATACCAGCTTCCCTCATCGGGCTGATCGTGTTTATCTACGGTTGTGCAATATCTGGGGACAGCTATCCAGCGTATGTGAACTTCCTCGTCATTAAGTTCATAAAGAAAATTATACATAACAAGAAATCATGTTTATTAAGGGACTCCGACCCTCTGCGAGGAAGGACAACTCTTTTAATTTATAATTTAATTCAAAAAGTCTTTAAATGAAGCTTAAAAAATTAAATCTTTTCATGCAACAATTTTCATTACTGGTATATGTCTCTCAATGTGCTTCAAGGTTCTTTGAACTTCTCAGAAAGGTCTAATTAAAAGTAGAAATTTTTATCCTGTAAAAGCATTTTTAGATACCAATGTTTATTAACATGATATGAAATTAGAAGTGATTTATGGAGCTTTGCAAAGAACCTTGAAGCACATTGAGAGGCATATAATGAAAATTGTTGCATGAAAAATTTAATTTTCAAGCTTCATTTAAAGACTTTTTGAATTAAATTATAAATTAAAGAGTTGTCCTTCCTGGGTGAGGGTCGGAGTCCCTTAACATGATTCCAATCACCATGATCACTGAATCAAATTTTTAATTAAGATATAATGTTTGAATCATTTCTTTGTTTAAAAGTTTTTCATCTATAGAGAATGTCATTCGGCCAGATATTTTTAAATTCTTGTATTTTAGTGCTGAGCTTATTATTAATAAGCTATTTTGTTTGAAACTGTACAGAATTTTCTAGCAACTTAACAAGACAAATACTGTTTGCAATTCAAAACTTAGTTTTCAAAATGTTTTATAACAATATGTTCTTGTTTAATTCAGAGTCTTTCTTATTTCTTCTTTGGATATTAGGAATGAGATTTGTGATGAAAGTAAGAATTTCACAATGTGCCCCCTGTGTGATTACCAGTGTCCATACTGGAAGCTGAGTGCAGCGTGCTCACACGCTCGAGCGAGCAGGATATTTGACAATGGTGCCACTGTGTTCTTTGCCATTTTCATGTCATTTTGGGGTAAGTTTCAAGAGTAATCAGTGTAAAGGTTTTCAATTTCAACAAATAAAATGCATATGGGACATTGAAGGATTAGTTTGAAAAAAAAAAATAAACTTGATAAATTGGTTTGCTGAAAGATTTAGAAGGGAAAAAAATATCTTAAAGATTTTTCAATATGCAGTAAAACACAGTTATACAGAGAACACAGTTTAAATGTTTGAAATAATTTACAGCAAAGAGATTTTTATTACTTATCAAACAATTTAATGTTCTTCCCAGGCACTTCATTAATTATATTAGTAATATGCTTTACTGTGTAATATTTGAAACTACATGCCATTGAACATGTATGATTTCTCATCTTTTCAAAGGTACTTTGTTCCTGGAGTTCTGGAAGAGGAAACAGGCAGCCTTACAGTTTAAGTGGGATCTCACCGACTTTGTTACAGAGGAGGTGAAGATATTTAATTTAGCTTCCTCTTCTTATCATGAACTTTGTGATTGATTATCTTTGTTACTTAAAGTATTGTGATCATTAGGTATTAAAAAGTATTGTGTTTTGTTTAGCAACATGCAACCCAGTAAATGACATGCAACATTTCAATTTATAGCAACCTCCCAGACCAGAATTCCTTGCCAAGCTTGAACACATCACGACCTACAAAGAACATCCCATAACAGGGGTAAGCTTGAACAGGCAATGACTTTATGACACAAGAAAAGTTAATTTCAAAATGTACTGTATTTTCAATTCTTTAATTATAATTATTGCTTATGATATCACAACTGTTGTAGATAAAAGAGCCACATCTTCCTTTCTGGAGAAAAAGATTTCCTATCTACCTCATGTCTTGGACTGCCATGTTGTTTCTTGTGAGTATCAAGGGTTTGTGCATGTTTTTATCAATTTTTTGTCAAAATGGGTTGAATTACTTTTATTGATATGGTATAGGACAATTGAGTTCAGTAAGAAAAAGTTTAAACTTTTTCAATTCAATGGTATCAAAATAGTTGAAATGGATTTATTTATTCTACTATAATTTCATTTTATCTGAAAATTTTACATTTGATATTTTGTTGAATACTGAATGTCAACCATAGCAGTTTGAAAGCTTTAGATTTTCATCTATACACCTTTTTACATTTCTCTCCATGTCTACTATTTTCCTATTAGTACTATACCTCTATGATTTCAGGCTTTCCTGGCTATAGTGGCGGTGGTGGGGGTGATAGCCTACCGCATCTCCACCCTGGCAGCCCTGCAGGTCCTCACTAAGAACACCCCGGTCACTAACTCCACGTTTATTGCGTCCACGGCGGAGGTCATCTACCAGAACGCCAGTCTGGTCACCACGGTTACTGCAGCCTGTATCAACCTGCTCATCATCATCATACTCAACTTTGTAAGTACCGTATTTTACGGAATAAAGGTCAATACTTTTTTCTCAGAACTGCTGGGTTTGCCGAATATACAGAATTAATCTTTTTAAAGCTCAAGTTTACGAAAAATGCCCCCAAATCAGTAAAATTTATGTCAATTTCAAAGCAGATCTGTGCCCCTTTCGTAACTTTTTTGATGATTTTACGCAGAAAAATTAATGCCCAGGTAAAGAATATTTATTTCATTGCTTTTTTACCATAAAAAAATTTTATCAAATATCCGTTGATGACAAAAGAAAAAAAAACATTGCTTCATCTAGTGAATAATTTCTCAACTTAATGTCCATTAACATCATACAGTGTCCATCTTGTGAAGTTGGGAAGTTGTGATTTTGTACTTAAAAAAAAAAACATTCGTGAAGCATACATGGACACTGTTTTGTTCCAGTTAAAAAAAATGCCTCAAAGGTTCAAGCTTTTATTCAAAATTCAGGGGTCTAGAGCAGACATCATATTGATATAAATCAAAAAATTCCAAGAAACATATGTAGATTTAGAGGTAAATATTACACAAATTAATCTTGACATCCAAACTTAGATTTGAGATTAAAACTGAGATTCTACTGTAAATTCTAACATGTCTAAAACACCATGAATAGTTAAGCAACACATTATCAACTTGTCTTACTCAAATATCACACACAGTTTTGTTAAATTTAACATTAAACTGACTTTCTAACAGCTTTATGGATTTTAAATCTAAAAATAGCATCATAGTAGAATTCAAACAAAATATTCTAATATTCAAACAATTTCAAATGTAAAACTTATATGGTTGCCGCTATATGACAAGAAGTTTCGTTGATAAATTTGTGTGCATGGACCTCATGCAGTCTACCAGAAATGCCGTTATACATAAGAAAATGAATTCGAAGTAAATAAAGGTGGACATAAAATTTCTGGATTGATCAGGTGTGGTTACATTACAGACACTGATTATACCCCCGCGAACGAAGTTTGGGGGGGTATATAGGAATCACCTTGTCCGTCTGTCCGTCTATCCGTCTGTGTGTAAAATCGTGTCCAGTCCACATCTTTCTTACAGAGGGACATTAGAATCTACTACTCCACACAAAGATTGCCCATGACCTAAGGGTGTGTCATGACCTTGACCCAAGGTCATTTGGGCAACTTCAAGGTCACTGGAAGAAAAATTTCATAATTCGTGTCCAGTCCATATTTTTCTTATGGATAAACTTGGTAGGTTCTCATTTTACACAAAGATTGCCCATGACCCAAGGGTGTGTCATGACCTTGACCCAAGGCCATTTGGGGAAGTTCAAGGTCACTGGAAGAAAAATTTCATAATTCCTGTTTGAAACTTAATTTATTGTGGAAAAACTTACTTCTGAAAAACCCAGCGGGGGGTATTTTGTCCCGTTTGGACAGTTCTAGTTTTATTATGTCCCCCTTCAAGGAAGGGGGGGGCATATTAATTTGCTGCTGTCTGTCGGTCGGTATATTAGTATGTTGGTCTGTTGGTCCATTTAGTTTCCGTTCATTTTCTTCACAACCGTTGCGCATACTGAAATGAAATTTGGTATACAGGTTTATCAGGTGAATATCTAAGTCAAGTTTTGTTTTTGGTAAGATCACACCATTTTTGACAGAGTTATGCCCCTTGGACTTAGAAAAAATCACACTTATCTGCACTTTCCGTTCATTTTCTTTGCAGAGGTTGCACATATTGAAATGAAATTTAGTATACCGATTTTTCAGCTAAATAACTAGGTCAAGTTCTGTTTTGGGTACGTTCGCTCCATTTTTCTGAGAGTTATGCCCCTTGGACTTCCACTTATTTGCAGTGTCTGTTCATTTTCTTTGCAGAGGTTGCACATATTGAAATGAAATTTAGTATATAGATTATTCAGCTGAATATCAAGATCAATTAAGTTCTGTTTTGGGTAGGATTGCACCATTTTAGACAGAGTTATGCCCTTTTGGACTTAGAAAAAATCAAATTTTTGGGGAGGGGGCATAAGTGTTTTACAAACATCTCTTGTACTTCTAATATTTTGACAAGGTAATAATGAGAATGTAACAGATACATATACTTCATATTATTTAATAAATAAAATGAATACGATCAGAAATATATAGGCTACCTGTATGTATGAATGAAAACAAGTGTACTATTAGTTACATAGTCTTTTAGTGACAGGGTATGGGATGATACCTGGTTAGTAAATTTCATACCTGGCGAGGCGGAGCCGAGTCAGGTATGAAATTTACTAACCAGGTATCATCCCATACCCTGTCACTAAAAGACTATGTAACGAATTTACCCCACCGATGAAACATTTACGTTTTATCTGTGGTTTATATATGGTTTTCTCTGCTAAATGCTTCATCACGCTTATACTGTGCCTATTATGATGTCACGTTTGTGTTTGTGACGTAATACATCGACCGGGTATAGATTTCTACTGACCGGGTATGGATTTACAACTGACCGGGTATAAGTAATCCACCGCCTTAACGTGACAGACTTTAACCAATCGTAAGCCAGGATTTCACGGAAAAATTAACAGAGGTGGGGTAAAAATAAATACCGGTATACGAGGGGTGTTAGAAAAGTTCGCGGACAAGTTCTATTGTGAGCGCGCTATTTCCACGAAACCGGTCAAACTTTCCAGATAAAATCTTTACCTTTTTTCCAATAAATATACAAGAATTTGGTGATCCCCGATGATTATTGAAAAATATACATTTTTTTTACTCTGATAAAACTTGCATCACGGAGCATGCTACATTTTGGCACGTTTACATCAAAAGGACTCTTTATCAAAATTAAGAATTGCACAATTGTACCGCAAAGAGATTTATGATATTTTACCTGCCGCTAAAGCATTCATGAAACGTCACTGGGAGAAATTTTGAACTAAATTGGAGGGTATATGACAGTTTTATAGCCGTTTATAACTGATCAATGCTTAAAAACACAGCCAAAAATCGGAACGTCATTGAGCGTCATGGAGCACTGCACTGCGTAAAAAATATGTATGCAGACTGGAAAATGTCAAAAAAGAGATTAAGATGTTCAAGATGCTGCCGGGAATTTCCTACACCTACAAAGGACAAGTTTTCAAATGGTTGTAGCTTCATAAGAATGGAAGGATTAACATTTTCAAATTGAATGATTAACTCCATCGATACTTTAATACCCCCTTATCGCATGGACGTTGCGTTGCGCCTATATGGTTTTGTATAGTTTCCCTACCTGATCGATTAACTGCATAGACTTTTTTTAAGATCTCAATAATATCCAAATCAGTACAAAAGACATTATAAATTAGAAGAAAAGTAACATGTCTTGATATAGATATTCAATTTTAAAGTATAGAAAAAAGATAAGAAAAATCCAAAGAAATGAAAGATTTATAGAACTGCGACAAAGCTTAACCGGTTGAAATATGGTTGTCACGTCGCCTTACGTCGAGTGATTGCTCCGTGAATCCCATTACCTCATAGTAAAAATCGTTGTAAATTTTCAAGATTTTATTATATGGATCTGTTTTTTCACATACCAATAAACAAAATGTAGGGATTTATTCAGACATAGGTCATACTTCACAGTACACAATAGATTTTCCGTAATTCAATGTGTCCGCGAACTTTTCTAACGACCCTCGTATAATATATGAATATGAAAACGAGTGCATTTTTTCATGTTTACTTTTTGTATGTGTGTTTTTATGGACAGTACCATTTCTCTAAGGTCTATCCCACTTTAAAATGAGATAGACCCATGGGCTATCTCATTCTCCTGGTTAATTTTGCACACTGCAAGGCCGTCAGGCCTCGATCTTGTTAACTGTACTGCAATAATGTTGAGAACTTTACTTATTCCACATTTAAAATTAAAATGATTTGTTATGATATGGGTATTATTCATAAAATACTAAAATAACATCAATCTGTTGGGCATTGCCTTGTTTGCTAAAACATGTTTTACCTTTTATAACATTTTTTATATCAAATATATCACAGATATCCAATAAAGGTTTACATTTGTCACCATCTGCTAAATCAAAATTCAGATCTCCAGGCATAAAAAAGTGTCGTATTTGACAGATATTTTGTCAAGTGTTGACATAGAATCATTTGCAAAATTATTGTCTTTCATACATGGTGGTTTGTAACAACCCAGTTATGACAGTAGCAGAATTTATTAAATTTTAACTATACTATGGATTCTATTTCATCCCCTCCAATTTGGGACTGCATGTTCCGGTGACATTGGATCTGAGATAAGCTTTAATACCTCCACCAGAGGAAGTTCAGTCCACATGCTACGTGATAATTGTCCAGGGAGAAATGAGCACAGGGAAATTAGTCTAATTTCATTTCACTTAGGGATAATAAGTTGACGGTGTTAAGCTTTTGAACTCACAGTCGTTTTCATCATGACTGCATGGTTGATCATGTTTAAGTTTATATGTGTCTTCTATTGATTTCAATCTGCAGAATGATATTGTGATGACCAGAGCGATATTTGTACCTACTGTCCAGTCTGCCATGTTGTCCTATGTTTATTTCAAGTATTGTATGACTTTCACTTCCCTTGAATCACACAATCCTACCCATAATCTCCCCTCACTGTCCACACTCAGTCCCATAGGTTTATCTCCAAGTTTGTCCACACATCTCAGGAACTGTCCATTCTGATCTAGGATGTGTAGACAGTTATTGTATTCATCAGTCACAATGATGTGACCCATGGAGTCTGTCACTATTTGTGTAGGACCAAATGATTCTTTTCCCCCTGGAGGTTTGTCATTGTATCTGAATCTGACTTTTCCTGTCCTGTCCACCACAACCACAGTTAACGCATTACCATCAGCAGCCACAATGTCTCCATTGTTGTTCTCCACCACAAACACTGCATATTTTCCTGCTTGATAAATTGGATCACCATGTTCATCTTTATCTATTTCCTGTGTCACTCTCTGTCCCCGATAGCGGACTATTTTATAATGATCTTTATCAGTGGTTTCCATACTAACTAGGATGTCCCCTGACCTGGTACAACACAGTCCTGATGGATGCCAGCCCCATGGTGTGATGATCAGTGTCTCTGTCTTCCCATCTCTAACAATGTTCACAGTGCTATTAAAGCCATCACTGTATATCAGTTCTCCCCCTGTGGTCACTGTAATGTCATTAGGGAAATCATTACATGTACTGATGACATTGTCTTGTACAACTCCATGTATGTCCATGCAGGTTATCATTTTGTCTGTTCCATTAATCCAAGCTTTATCTGATCCTAAACAGGCCACAGTACCTAAGTTTTGAACATTTGTTGGAATGTTTGCAATCAATTTGGCTTGTTTTAGTAATTTTTCAACAGATAAAAAGGAGACTACATCTGTCAGACTGGATAGTGATTTTTGTGTCAGTGTAGCCTTGTATTCTCCTAATTCTATGCTGAGTTCTCTCTCTTGGACTGTGTTTGTTTGAAGAGAGGGCAATGATAAATCAGGTATTTGTGGAATTCTCCTGTATTCATGCAGTTTAGATTGGTAGTAGTTGATCTCAGACACTTTTTTGGATTTCAGAATTTCTTTGTTTTCTTGAACATTTTGGATCATACTGGAATTCTGACTTCTGAGTTTGGACTGGAATGATTTTAGAGTTGTAATATGATGATCTCTTAGTGATTGAATCAGGGATTCAAGTTTGTCAAAGATGTTGTCTACCTTTAGGTGCCATTGCTTCCGTTGACTTCTAGCTTGTTTCTCTAGTTGTACAAAGTGGGCAATGAATTTGGAAATTTTATTTTCAGTTTCTGTATCCTTTTCTCTGTTTTGGGGAATAATGACCTCAATTTGTTCAGTTTCTCTTTTAATTTTTTGTTTGATTTTGGTACTTACATCTGCCATGTCTTCAGACATGTGACCTTTATGTTGACCAGTAAGACATTTGATACAGACTGGGACATCACACTGTTGACAGTGGGCCTCACATCTCTGGTGGGAATGAGATATACACTGAGGGAACACAAGCTGTACTGTGCGCTTTGTGAAAGGAACAATGTCATGCTTCATGGACTTGAGGCTGTTGACATGTTTGTTGATGCAGTCTTCACACAGACCGACTTGGCAGCTGTTACAGAATTGCTGGACAGGTTTGGCACAAAGGTCACAGGTTATGAGTTCCTGTGCCTGGGTTGGGGCAGTAGCCATATTATCCCCAGATACCGACCATACCTGTGAAATATAAATGACTTTAATAAGGAAAGAAAATCTTTTTGGTTACTTGAATACCATTTATATTTACCTGTTGCTTGGTATCTATGTATGAGCACAAACTTTGGAACATTTTAGCTGAACAAATTGCAACCACTTGCAGTTTAAATTTTGTGTGTGAAAGATGGAGATTTCCTAGGTGGGTGCTTATAAATGGAGTAACAAAAAATGTGATTGTTCATCCTATAATGCCACATACCTATTTTCAATTGTCTTCACAGTGTGATACACTGCCCTGACCATAAAAATATTAATCCTTTCACTGTTTAACTTGACATACGCTTTATATGCTTGCAATATATGGGTAACCTAGGTTGTATAACACACAAATAAATGACTAAGTGTTCCTTTCTAAAGGGAGATAATTATGAAATAATAAAAACAGAGTCACTGTGGAGTTGTTTAAAAAAAAAATTTGATGAAGAAGGCATACAATATATTGATATATATATATGTCTGTCCAAATTATCCGTTTTAGAGATCTACATTTCTGCATCTATTTCAGTATAATACATTAATGTGCAGTAATTTATATCCAATTCCTTTCTAATACTATATACAGAAAAATTTTCACCCTTGTTTTGTTTTCGCCCCATTCACCCTACTCACAGGGGCGAAAATATCCCTGTATACAGTAATTATGACATTTTTGCCCCCAGGGTTCAGAATTTAGGCCCTTTTAGCAAGGTTAAGCTAATTAATCTTAAAACTTTAAATCCTCTGGATCCTCTACATATCTTTTAGACAAAAATTGCTTGCTTGAATAATAATTTGCCCATCTAATTTGTAAAATCCATTTCTAAATTAAAGATCATATCTTAAAATTCAGTAAGTATAAATAAAAAAATTTACCTAGCCTTTTATTCAGTATTATACATTATTCCCTGCTGTTCAGTAAATGGTTTTGCCATTCTGTATTTTGGTTTTTGGTGTTTATTCTTCCTGGTTTACTGTTGTCAAGTGACACGAGAGGCCTGTTCAACAGAGCGAACATTCGCGAGAGCTTGCCAAAAATCCTTATACCGCCAATAGAAATATTTGTTGAGTGCTCGCTCTGTTGAACAGGCTTCAGGTGTTTCCAGATCACCTGATAAGATTTAAAGGTGAATAGAGCATTGAAGATAAGTGTGTTATGACTATGGAGTCTGGAATAAAGAGAATAGTATGTCACAACAGCAGAATTAAAGATTTGTTTTGTTGATTACCCTCCTTTCGTCTTGTTGCAATATTGTAATTAACTATTTAAATGACAGAAAAAAGAACATTTATAAACTTCTTTCATTATATTTCAGACAGAAAAACTATTTATATGCTTTGATTGAAGAAAAATTACATTATTGTAGTCCTGTACAATATTGATTTCCTAATATATAATACAATCCTTTGTCTAAATCTTTCTTCTGAAAACAAAAACAATTTTTTATATCAAATTATTCTGACACTTACTTTAACTCTGTGGGAGAAAGGAATCAATTCATGAAATGTTATCTGAATGTTAAAAAATGTGTCTTGAATTAGGGAATGAAAGGTAGTTGACTGACCAATACTGAAAAGTGGAGAAATTCTTACTAACATTGTGCAAAAATCTTCTGTCATAAATTGCACATTTTTAGGTCACCTGAGTAAACTATTGCTATCACTTTTCGTCCGTCGTCGTCCGTCGTGCGTTAACATTTGAACATTTTCAGCTTCTTCTCTGAAACCACTGAACCAATTTCAACCAAATTTGGCATATAGCATCTATGGGTAAAGGGGAACAAAAATTGTGAATTTCATGGTCCCTGCCCCCCTGGGGCTTGGGGGGTGGGGCAAAAACCACTAAAATTAGTGCAATCTTTAAAAATCTTCTTCTTTACTCCTGGACATTAAGCAGTCAAACTGTTTGCATGATTGTAATCAACATTGAGTCCTCTACCAAAATTGTGAAATTCATGGCCCCGGGGTCATGGGTTCTAGTGCTAGGGCGGGGCGAAATAGGTATATAGTGAAATGCATTATTTCTTTGAAAATCTTCTTCTCTGCGACTGGGTATTAACTAAACCTACTTAGTACATAGTTATGATGTGCAAGAGTGCCTCTACCAAAATTGTGAATTTTATGGCCCCAGGGTCAGGGGTTCTGGTGTAAGGGTGGGGCTCTATAGATTATATAGTGAAAATACATGAATTCTTTGAAAATCTTCTTCTCTGATCCTGGGTATTAAATTAACTAAGTGCATAGTTATGATGAGCAAGAGTGCCTCTACCAAAATTGTGAATTTGATGGCCCCAGGGTCAGGGGTTCTGGTGTTAGGGTGGGGCTCTATAGTTTGTATAGTGAAATTACATGAACTCTTTGAAAATCTTCTTCTCTGCTCCTGGGTATTTAATAAACTAACTAAGTGCATAGTTATGATGTGCAAGAGTGCCTCTAGCAAAATTGTGAATTTTATGGCCCCAGGGTTAGGGGTTCTGGTGTAAAGGGGGGGTCTGTAGATTATGTAGTGAAAATACATGAATTCTTTGAAAATCTTCTTCTCTGCTCCTGGGTATTAAATAAATTAAATAAGTGCATAGTTATGATGAGCAAGAGTGCTTCTACCAAAATTGTGAATTTGATGGCCCCAGGGTCAGGGGTTCTGGTGTTAGGGCAGGGCTCCATAGATTTTAGCGATTTTAAAATTCTAAATAAAGAAGCTATTACAAATAATACGCAATTTTAGCAATGTCAGAAGTTCAGAACCCTTGCTAATTATGCCAAAATTAAATCTTCGCTAAAGATTCAACTTATATGGTATTTATTGAAAAGTATGTCACAGTGACCTACTTTTTAAATTTTGCTGGCATACTGATTACAAATTATTAAAAGGCATATCTTGTACACTTTCAGAGTTATGATCTTTAAACTTTGTCAGTTGATTCATCTTGTGATTCATCTTGGGTCCTCAGACAATGTCAATTAAAAGTAGGTCACAGTGAACTACTTTTGAAAATTTATGGCTATATTGAATTATTTCAGGTCTTAATTGGCTTAGAACATACAATTTAAATGTAAATTATTATTTCTTAGGTCCTTGGAAAATGTCAAACAAAAAGTAGATTACCGTAACCTACAGTACAGCTCACGAGTTTTTGCCACCCCACGGTGGAAAATACACGGTGTAAAATACTCCGTGTTACACGGTGTTCCACGGTGTGTGTATATTGCGATCATTCCAGAGACGCACTGTGTTACACCGTGGACATCACCATTTCCTTCGGGGACCCTCCGTGTTCCACCGTGTGAGAAAATTACGGAAGTAAATAGTTTGTTTATAAAAATCATTTCAGTTATAGAATTTTGAAATTATAAATAATGATTATTTGATAGCTAGAAAAAATAAAAATAAAAAATGAAGATTGACTTAATACAAACAGCTCGTTACAATGTAACAAACATGTGAGTTCATAATATAACAGCTTCGAGGTGTAAACTTTGGTTCGCCATTGACGGTATGATTGCCAAGTATATTGAATAAATTTAAATTTTATTTCGTTGAATTCATATTTCATATTTATTTGAAAACAAGAACAATTATATATATCTATTGTGCAAATTATTATGTTTCCGATATAAGCGATAAATCCGCATGTACAAATCCAAGTACAAGAGAGTACATCGCCGTTTAACTTATTCAGTGTGAAACATAGACACGGGTAGATAATTTTAGCGATTATTTTCTCTGTAAAATAATTATTATAAAAGGATATTCACAGATATTTAATATATCAGATAACTAATTCAACATTATCTGATTCCTACTTCGTAAATAAAAATAGTGAAATAAAAAAATGTCGAGTCAGTATACATACAGATTATGAATATACCCTTATTTTGTAGAAATAATTATAGTATAAATAGATAGACCACATATCAATGAAGATACTAGTTAGTTGCTACATGCGAGGAAGAAAAAATGCATGCAAGAAAAATAAACCCTAGTATTCATGATTATTTCTGATACGTAGTTTGGTAGTTGACTAGTTGCATACATTCACAAAAAAATCTGGCAGTTGTATGTATCTATTGATTTAACCTGACATTTTGAGACATAGAAAAATTCAATTTCTTTCGAATATGTGGAAGTATTTCTACCTGAGTATCGGGTATTCTTTTTCTTGTTTATAAATCGTCTGCGATTAGTACGAAAACTTTTTTTTTTTAAGTAGAAAAAAAAATTGCTTGAACTGCTAAAGCAGCATTCTAAATATTCCTCTACAAATCATATATAATTTACTTTTTTCATAATAATTAAACTGATTTTAATTCAGTTCTACATCTTAGAATGTTCAGAGAGAGAGAGAGAGAGAGAGATTTTACTTTCAAGTTCATCTATCCGGGTTTTTTTTCTTCACATTCTCACATACATAATATTTGTACTTCTAACTTTTTTTTCTTCTAGAAAACAAATTTACCGAATATCGATGAATTGCAAATTTTCTTGTTAATTAGTGTACAGAGTCACTTCTTGGTCAATATATTTCATACCTGTTCAGAAATGCAGTTATTTCCAAAGTTAATGTATTTCTCGTAACAGCAAACATTATTTTCATAGACTAGTGTTTACTACTTTATGTTATTGCAAGTAATTATTTCAATTTTTTTTATTTTAATCGGTTTTTCTTTTCTTGTCAAGTGTGTAAAAAGCAATACGAGAGAGAGAGAGAGAGAGAGAGAGAACTTTCCTCTGACATAGTCTGTTATTATTTTTTTAATTCTTCGTTTTATTTAGGTTACGGAAGTCAAAGTTAATCATTCTATAATTCTAATTAATTTCCACAACTTTGGTTCATATTAAACCCATTTAATGCAATGAACCATGTATATGCTGTACGCACGAGATTCTTGTGCATCAACTCATTCACCTGTCAATCAAAATCGCATGACGCTAGGTGACCTTGAAAGTCTGTTTACGCGGAAAGAATTTCTCTCGTGATTTGAAACATTCTCATGGTCAGTTCCGAGTTCACACCTGTTTTAAAAATATATTGGGTCCCTGCCGGTGGGCCAGGGGTGCCGTATGTTTATCACACCTTTCACATTCTTTAGTTCTGATCACAGCAAGTGTATACATGTAACACACTCAACTGATATCAAACGAAATTCATCTTCCAGGTTTCACTACAACAATGAATATAAACTTACATGTACTATGTTAATTTTTTTAAATCCTTTTTCAGACACAAATAAGTATGTATTAAGATTTTTAAAAACTTAAATAAATTTGCTGACTTCTGATAAAGTTTTAATTAGCCGATTCGTATCACTTTCTAGAAGGGGTAGGTGGGGGGGGGGGGATAAAACCATTTCTAAAATCGCTAAATATCTATGTTTTCGCCGCAAACTGTTTTTTTTTTCTTTTCATTTTTCATACGATCAGAGACATATAAAACCAGAGGTTTTATATGTCTCTGATACGATATACATTTCTGAATGAAGTAATATTTGTACTAAGGTTAGTAGATTTTATTTGCCAAAAATTCTGCTGGTGATTTTTGTATTCAGCGTGTAAGTTGATCACTACTTAAATTAATAATTAAAATTTATCGAATTATCATCTGTGCCTGTTCAGTAGATTTTGCCGCATTTAATATTTATTTCCATATATTACATTTATTATAGGTTTTCAGTGTTTATAACTGCAATAATCCTTATCTTAACCAATGATTTGCCGAGTAATAATCACTTCAAAGAAACTGATAGTCTTTGATTTCGGTAAATGATAGGACATGGAAACTGTGAAAATTTAAGATATTAACCGTCTCTCTTGATGAAAAATTAATCATTTTTTTAAGTAATCATACCTTATTTACCTAACATTTTCTAAAGTTTAGTTTAAATATGTCAATCATTGAGTGACAAAATGTATTTTCAAAACATGTGTACAGTCATGTAAATTACGAATTAATGCTTTCTGAAAAAGAACATTTTAACCTTGTATAAATGAGTACATGTACGAAGCAGTAGTAACACACACATTGTTGAAATTATATAAATTTTTGAAAAGGGGGGGGGAGGGGGGTGAAAGGTTTTTCAAACAGGGGATTGACGGGAAAAGAGTTGTAATTATAATGTACGTTTTACATATACATGTACATGTAATTAAACAACTCAATGGGATATAAGATGAAGTATGGTTTTTAAACGTGGGAGGTTGATCAACCTCGGAAAAGTATTTGTATGGATTACCTGAAAGTTTTTGAAAAAGAAAGGAAAATATGTCTCCGAGCCCAAAAATCCTATTTTGTTAAGGGGTGGGGTTTCATTTTGTTTTCGCAACCAAATTTCTTTATATATTACAACATTAGACTTTCAGTTAACATATCTATATTTCTATAGTAAAAACACAACAAAAAATAGGGACTTCCTTCTTTCTGTTTCTTTTTTTGCAAATCCATGGGTGGTGTGTGTGTGTGTGTGTGTTGGTGTACCCCCTCCCCCCCCCTTTGAATCCGCCACTGGTATCCGAGAGAGAGAGAGAGAGAGAGAGAGAGAGAGAGAGATTTATAAAAGGGGGCTTTATGTTTCATACTGTCTTTTTAATAACCCCACAAGTAATTTTAAAATGAATTATTTTTCGTCTGTTTTGTTACATAATTAGAGAATTTTTGTTATTATATAATTGTATATAAATATGTAACAGGTACATGTAATAGAAATCGCAGTGAATGTGTGACACAGGACTTTTAAAAGAACTGAGCCATGCAAATTTATAATATTAAAAATATCAAGGAGGGATGTACATGTAATAGTGAAAATAGGGGGGGGGTCAACAATAATATGTGGGTTACGTCAGGACCAGGGTCGTGTGTATACAGGTGTGTCATCTTGTGTTCAATCGCCTACGGGTGTAACTAATACAGTGTGCAGGCCTAAGAGGTTATAAGCTACCGACGTATTAAGACGATGGAATTCTTTCGACATTATTATAGAATAAGAATAAATAGCAAATAGAAGTATAAACACATTAGAATAATGTATTATCCATAACTATACTATCTTAATAAATTAAAACAATATACTTTCTGAGAACATGTCTTCCAAAAACGTGCATTTAACATGGAATATTACTTTGATTTTATATATGTATGGACCTGCTTTGAGTGATTTGTTTGAAAAATTAAAGAATTATACAACATTTTAAGTAGAATTGGAAGAATTGGAAGAAATGCACCGTTTAACACCGTGCTGAAACACCGACTCGCACCGTGGATTAACTCCGTGTCGCACCGTGGACGAACATTGCCGCACTTTCTAGGCACCGTGTCACACCGTGTGCACACCGTGTCGCACCGTGGAGGGACATTATTGCAATTTTTACGCACCGTGTCACACCGTGGATCGGAGACCGAACTTCAAAGACGCCGACGTTTCTAAAGTTCCACGGAAAAGCGTGGAACATAGGTCCACCGTGACGGGTGGAATCCGGAAGAAACTCGTGAGCTGTACTGTACTTATTGAACTTTATGGCTATATTTAAATATCTCTGGCCCTAGTTAGCTAAGAATCATCAAATTTTGTCAGTTTATGCATCTTAGGTCTTCGGAAAACGTCAACTGAAATGTAGTTCACAGTGACCTACTTTTCAATTTTTTTTGAAATTTTAAAATATTTTTGGGTAATTATAAGCTAAGAATCATCAAACTCTGTCAGTTGATGCATCTTGGTCCCTCAGAATGAGTGAACTTAAAAGTAGGTCATGGTGACCTACATTTGGAATTTCAAGGCATTTAAATTCTCAAATAATAAGAGTCTTAAAAGACTCAAACTTTTGAGGCATAGGGCTGTGTCAATATATTGATGTATCAATGCATATCAATATTAAAGAATTATATAGTATCGAAAAATAACTTCCAATACATATCTGACAGACAGGTTTTTTTTTTTCCTATTCTGTTAAAAAGATGGGAATTAATTTCAATCACCAAAGAATATAGTTGACTTTCTAAAAATTAAAACTGATCAATAATTATAAAATTAGCTCACCTGAGCTGAAGGCTCAATTGAGCTTTTCTGATCAAAATTTGTCCGTCGTTGTTGTCGTTGTCGTCTTAATCTTTTCACATTTTCATCTTCTTCTCAAGAACCACTGGGCCAATTTCAACCAAACTTGCTACAAAGTATCCTGGGGTAAAGGGGATTCAAGTTTGTTCAAATGAAGGGCCACGCCCTTTTCCAAGGGGAGATAATCATGAATTAGAGAAAAAATAAAGGCATTTTTAAAAAATCTTCTTCTCAAGAACCACTGGGTCAGGAAAGATGAAACTCATGTGGAATCATCCTCAGGTGGTGTAGATTCAAGTTTGATCAAATCATGACCCCCGGGGGTAGGGTGGGGCCAAAATGGCCGATCAAAATTTTACATAGGAGTTTATAGGAAAAATCTTTAAAAATCTTCTTCTCATAAACCACTGGGCCAGGAAAGATGAAACTCATGTGGAATCATCCCCAGGTAGTGTAGATTCAAATTTATTTAAATCATGACCCCTGGGGGTAGGGTGGAGCCAAAATGGCCGATCAAATTTTTTACATATGAATATATAGGACAAATCTTTGAAAATCTTTTTCTCAAGAACCACTGGGTCAGGAAAAATGAAACTCACGTGGAATCATCCTCAGGTAGTGTAGATTCAAGTTTGTTCAAATCATGACCCCCAGGGGTAGGGTGGGGCCAAAATGGCCGATCAAAGTTTTACATAGGAATATATAGGAAAAATTTTCTTCTCAAGAACCATCGAGACAGGAAAGATGAAACTCCTATGGAATCATCCCCAGGTTGTGTAGATTCAAATTTGTTCAAATCATGACCCCCAGGGGGTAGGGTGGGGCCAAATGACCGATAAAAGTTTTACATAGGAATATATTGGGAAACCTTTTAAAATGTTCTTTTCAAAAACTTCAAAGCCATGCTTAGTGATATTTATAGGGAATCATCCTCAGGTAGTGTAGATTCTAGTTTGTTCAAATCATGACCCCCTGGGGAGGTTAGAATTCAATTATAATTCTTGTGACGAGACCTTATTTGGGTTACCAACAAATTTGACCTCTTGATCTTACCCCCAGTAAACTTTCAGTTCTGATCTGATATGTGCTTTTTCCTAGCCAATTGCTCACGTGAGCGATGTGGCCCCTGGGCCTCTTGTTTTTAAGGAAATAACACAGTTTTTATATTTAGCTCACCTCATCGAAGTTGGGGGAGCTTATGTAATACCCTCGGCCTCGGCGTCCCGGGTTAAGTTTTTTGGAGCAGTTTTCTTTTTAAGTGCTTCTATGTCATTTATTGATTAGTCATGCATGGAAGATGTTTCTAGACTAAAAGTGTGTTTCATTGTACCTGTCAAAGTTTCAGATGCTGCAATTTCAGCAAAGGAATGACCAGTTTAATGTTTTTGGAGCAGGTTAACATTTTGGTGCAGTTTTTGGTGGTCTCATTCTGAGTAACTTAGTGTTTCACAAACACATCTTGTTTATATAGGTTTCATTTCCAAGTAACTTTGAGACCTATGTTGAGCAAACTTGCAAGGATGATACATCTTAGAATGCACACTAATGGACTTGCTTCAGATGCTGAATTCGACATACATTTTCCAGATAATGGACCTGGTAAATGTTATGGGTGCAGGTCTTTTACCAAGAAACTACAGGGCTTGTATAAACCAAACTTGCACAAATGATGCATCCAGGGATGAAAACTTGCAAACTTGCTTCAGATGCTGGAATTTAATTATGTTTCCATGATGAAGAACTAAATTGAAGTTTTTATATAGGTCTATTCCAAAGTATCAGATCAAAACTGCATATTTGGATGTACACTTTTTGTTGGGTAATTGTGTGACTTTGTCTTACTTAAAGACAACAATTGTTGAGGTGAGCTCTGTAATCTCTGATTATCTATACACATTTAAAATTTTATTTTAACATGTTGATTTTATTGTCATTAAAAGACAAAGTTTTAATTTAATTAATTTATTTGTAATGACAATGAGACAAGAACTTTGAAATGGATACATGTAATAAAACAATTGTTATGAAATCCATGCATTAAAATGATTTATAAGTGTTTTTGATGAACTTGTTTTAGAATCCAATATATTACACATTGCTTTAAAAAATATTGTATGAAAATGTTTTGCTTAATACACAGCCCGGTTAAGGCATCTTGGGGTCTCAGAGTATTTTAACCAATAAGTAGGTCTCTGTGACCTTCTTTTGAAGTCTCATGGCTATATCTTAATATTTCAGTTAATAATGGGGCTTAGAATCATCACATTTTGTCAGTTGATGATCCTAGGCTTTTGGTGTGTTTTAATCAAAATGTAGGTCATGATGACCTAGTTTTGGAATTTCAAGGCTTTACCTTAATATTCAGGATACATAGAGGCTTCAGATAGAATGTACAATTCATCAGAAGAGCAGTTCAAGGCCCTTGGGCCACTTCTTTTAAATAAGATTTTCTGTATCTCATTGTCAAACTACTTGCATTGTACATGTATAAGTTCAAAGTTTTATAGATGTCTGAAAGTATTTTTATTATCAAAACACATTAAACTTATCCAATATTTCTTAGCACAGAAATTGACAGTTTGGCTTTTCTAAGAAAATGTTGAATCTTTTATCTTTTGAATTCTTTGAAATGAATGTGTCACATTGTCCAATTTTTCTTCAAGGTAAGAAAGCCTTTGTGTGCATTCATGAGTTCAAAAAATTTTATTTTTCCCCTTTTATAATTGTAGATATACAGTCGCCTGGCCTTCTGGCTAACTGACTTGGAGTGCTTGCGTACTCAGAAGGAGTATGATGACAGTATCACCCTCAAACTGTTCTCTCTACAGTTCGTCAACTACTACTCCTCCATCATCTACATCGCTTTCTTCAAAGGGAGGTAAATATGTTAACACAAATGCTTTTATGTGAAAGGTGAATCTGTAAAGAAGTTTGCTTTATAAATACAACTTAAGGTAGAACCTTTGTCAGAAAATTCATTGTCAAGAGATTTTTACATGTATAAATTAAAAGTACTGTATATGACGTGTTTCCTTGCAAGTGTGCTCTGTAACAATATGAACAAATGAAGATTGTTTGCTAGAAGTGAATTATTTACAAGGTGAAATTTTTTGAAGTCATGAAAGCCAGAATTCACTGTTCCAATCTGTACTAATATTTCTTGGTAATTTTTTAGAATGGTTGGACGTCCAGGAAAATACGCCACTTTATTTGGAGGTCGCCAAGAAGAGGTAAGACATCTTGAAAAATGATTTAGGTGGAGGTGGGGGGGCCTTCAGTACCTAGATATTATTCATTGTTTACACAGACTATTTGGGATTTGCTATGAATATTAAAGTATTAATTTTTCTCACATCATAAATCAACATATTGAAATTTTTTAATTAGTAAAAAATTTTGATTTTGTATCTGTAGTGTGAGGCTGGAGGATGTCTGATTGAGCTATGTATTCAGTTGGCCATCATCATGACAGGAAAACAGCTGATTGTCAACAACATTGTAGAGATTCTTATACCGTAAGATAAATAAATGTCACATTTAATAAGCAGTTTCAGATAGTTATCGTAGCTTAGGGATACTCAGATTGTAATGATTTAAATGTTAGTCATCATTCTAGCTTATTCACTGGTATCTTAATTAACAAATCTCAGCTGATAGAAAAATTCATATATTTAGATTGTATTGCTTTAACCAGCTTAGGTTCAAGTTGAATTTGAGTACATTTTCTGAAGCAAATGTTGATTTGTACTATGACATACTAAACTGGGTATAGAAGGTACAGGAAATGATTGGAAGTTGATTGTGCTTTGCAGGTAGTAGTTGTATTTTACAGGAAATAGAAAGCATTTTACAGAAAGTTTGTTGTACATGTATTTTAGTGTATTTTATTTTAATCATATGTACATGTAGTTGATTGTGTTTTACAGGAATTGACAAAAATGTCATTGTATTTTACAGGAAGTTGATATTGTATTTTACAGGAAGTTGATATTGTATTTTACAGGAAGTTGATATTGTATTTTACAGGAAGTTGATAAAGTGGATAAAGAGGAAGATCTGGGCGGAGACCAAGGAGCAGAAGATGAGCAAGTCTCCGTGGGAGAAGGACTACAGACTACAGCCGGCAGACACCACCTCACTGTTCTACGAGTATCTGGAGATGAGTAAGTCCAGGGCTCATTGAGCTGTCAGGCTATCACAGTTAGAAAAAAATTTTGCTTTGTTGAAATTTTAGATGGACATGATTAAAGAATAGAATCATGCTTGTGTAGCATGGTGGGTCTTACATTCAATTATGTTAATAGCTGCAAACATCTTTTGTACAGTCAAATACAAATGTAATAATTTATCTCATACCCAACAAGACTGAAGACTGAAGATATCCAAATTTTGAACACTGATGTTAAAGTTTATAAAAGCAGCCAGGTAGCATCGTTTTTTAAAACTAGTTAAAATGTATTTCCAAGACATTTTAGGAAAACATTTGTATTTGATATATTGTGTATAGTTTTAAAGTGTGTATCAGTCAGTTTGTAAATTGCTACATTTCAGTGCTGCAGTTATGATTTTTTATATCGTCCATTTTGTTTATTACTTGTAATACATTTCATTATTGTTTATTACGTGTAATACATTTCAGTACTGCAGTTTGGGTTTTTGACCCTCTTTGTGGCGGCCTTCCCCCTGGGGCCTCTCTTTGCCCTGATTAACAACATACTGGAGATCCGATTCGATGCTGTCAAATTCACCACACAACTCCGGAGGCCCATGGCAGAGAGGATTCCAGACATAGGTAACTTTGCATTAGATGAATGTTAAACTTGAACTGAAATGGGATACCCAGTGAAATTTTATACTTGTCTTGTAGCTGTATTGGTCAAATCGGAAGATAAAATTGAAAGAATATACTACTACATGTAGTGTGCAATGCAGTTATAAGCATGTTCAGGACTGTTAAATGTAAATCCATAAAAAAAAATTGTCTGCAGCATGGGAATTGCATGATGAAATACACTTCCTCTCTCTCCCTTTCTCTTTTACAGGCATTTGGTACAGTGTTTTATATGGCATCTCGAGGATTGCCATTATTTCAAATGTGAGTTTTTTCAAATCAAAATTACATCATTTTTTTCATGGCATATTTTTACTTAACAAAATTTATCTTTTTGGCTTTATATGTAATTTTTTATTACTTCTATTGTATCCTAATGAGAATATTGTTTTTATGTCCAATAGGCTTTCATCATTGCCTTGACATCAGATTTCATCCCTCGTCTTGTGTACGAGACATCGTACAGTAAGACAGGTGGTCTGGAGGGCTACATAAGTCAAACACTGTCCGTATTCAACACTTCAGATTTCAGCGAATCTCATCGCCCAGCCTTTCCTGGCAGTGAAAATGTCGAAACTTGCTTGTAAATCTCTCATTATTACTAGTCTTTTTTCTTCATGAAAAATTATTGCAACCAGGTGGTATTTCTTTTCTTTTTCATCATATTTTTGTCCGCTGTATTTGCTTTTTGAAAGGTTTGCCCAATAGGCCCTTGTTTATGTCGAAAGAAAATAAATATTAAAATATGAATTGATGAATAAGGGGCATTTTCTCTTGTAAAAGAGACTATTTCAGGACTTACAGAATTTATTCAGGAATTTGCTCTAGACTTGATACCAAAAAAATCTCATTAAAAATGTTGATCTTCCATTGAACTTTTTATTTGTGAGATTAAATAAAAATCAGCTGATTAAAGGAAAATAACTGATTTTGGTTTTATAATTTACAGCTACAGAGACTTTCGGAATCCCCCTGATGTTGATAAACCTTATGAATACTCACAACTGTACTGGCATATCCTGGCCGCCAGGTTCGCTTTTGTGGTGGCATTTGAGGTATGTTCACAAAACAGGTATTTAAATTACATCTCTGTTAATGCTAAGGTGATTTGTGTATGGTACTTTGAATACTGTACAGTTTCTTGAAATTTTTATCTTTTAATATTTTTTTTTATTTACTTATTCTATGGGGTCATACATCCATGGAATCTCTATTTCTGTTTAATTCGATGGTAGAAAATTACACAGATTTCTTTGACTGTCACCATTTGCCTTAATTCGTGTATATTAAGTATGGTTTGGACAAACAGCTTTCTTGGGAAAAAATAGTGATGGCATAAATTAATACCATAAATGCAGAAAAAAGGACTTCTACACTATATACAATAAATTTCCAGAAAACGATGTTAAAGTTTATAGAGGAAAAAAATGTATTCTAACATCATACTCAATTTATATTCAATTTCTATTCCTTCAGAATGTCATTGTGGTAATCACCGGCCTGATAGCTTGGTTGATACCCGATGTCCCGGAGAAACTCAAGTTACACATTCGCAGGGAAGCGTACATGAGTAACGAGATCATCATCAAGACAGAGCTCCTCCGAGCTAAAGGGGAACCCATTACCGAAGGGGAAATCGAGAAAATCATCGAGGATGAAAATCAACGATATAAAACAAACGAAATGGGAAGTATGGAACTGGTTCATCGGAAATCAGCATCACCAGAGGCAGTGGATAGTAATGTTGTCTAGCAAAATATTTGTCTTAGGCTAATTTTCCCATGTGTGTAATAAACATTGGCAATGCATTATTGTTTAGAGCTGATCTGAATGACAGATATAATTTTATGGAAGAGGTTTTGAACTAATTTTTTGATGGCAACTTTGTGAAGAAAAAGAGTGTGCTCTTGTTTGTATTTTTTAAGATAAGGTTGTACATTTACATTTATGAAAATGCAGCATTTTTACCCCACTATTAGAATTTCTTTTGGAAGAATTTTCCTTATAATGTCTTATATAAATTTCCTTTCATTCTAATAATCTTTAGTACGAAAAATGGGTCCTTATCTCAAGTGCTGATGGGGTCATTTTATAATTATAAGCCTCAATATCTCAATCTCAGTGAGATGAACAAAAACCTTTGAGATATTCGAGTGTTCAAAACAATGAGGTCTAAGGGTATCCCATGTTAATCATACCAAAACCTTACCCAACATAGTCTTTCTATTTATCTACATGTATTACCATTAATTAACATACAAGTCATGTATAATATCTTATAATTTTTCTAATCTATGTACCGTAGAGTAACAAGGCATTAATTGTGTTTCAATATGTATCATTTTTTATGAACTGTGGCTCTAAACCTTCCATCTTTCAAAGATTTTTTTTCCCTGTGTGAAATCTTTTTCATTGGATTTTATTGTGAATTACATTTTATTGACAGTGTTTACATGTATGACTGAGTTATGTTGCCTTGTTGAGTTTGTGCAAGTTTTTTTTTTTTATTTTAGTTCAGCATTTTTTTTTCATAGCAATGCATTGCATTTTCCCAAAGCACCTTTATTTTTTATTTATTTTATTTTTTCATATTGTATTTAGTTTTCTAGTTATGTACAATTGCATATTGATCATATATGTAGGTGAGAAAGTTGAACTATAGGAAAGAGAATCTCATCATCAAATGCATTTATAACAAACAGTACAAATGAGTCAACTTAGAAAAAACATTGTAAGTATAAGATTTATATTTACTAATATCAAATTATAGTTTGATGTTAACTTACTCATAGTTTGATGTTAACTTACTCATATTTGTGTATCTTGTTACATTTACATAACAAAATCATACTGATATTTATTAAATATGGATTATATTTTACTAAATTTGTTGTAAGTGTACTTAAAAATATTTTAATATTTATCTGGCTTTTGTCTTAAAAAATAATTATTTTGGGGGATAAAAGAAAGGGGAACATCTGGGAAGGGGGAGAGCTTGATATTAACATGATTTTAATTTCCTGCCCAAAAGAAAGAAAGAAACTTTACTGTATTATCTTCAGAAATTTACTGTAAACAAATGTTTGCATATATAGGGAAAAAATGTAGTTTGTTTAGAAAAAATTTGTATAGATATGTTTGCCTTGTGATTTGAAGAAATGCAAAAATAGTGCAATAGGTTGTTTTTTTTTTTTACCTCCATTCATGACCTATTTTAAAGGTTACATGAAATTTTTACAGAATTGTTACATTATACAGTCATGATGTTTGGAAATTATAATTTTTTTTTTCGTCTTTCCTCAAAAATTATTTTGTCACACTGCGTAAAACTCTTTCATTCTCTTCTGTTTTGTAGTTCACTACTGTCAATATTGTTACTTCGTAGTACTCTGCAGTACAAATGTACTTGCAATTAAAAGTTCAAATATGATTGCCAGGCAATATTTAATAGTCAAACCTCACTATCTCAAACATGATGGGAAGGAGAAAAACATTTCACCATATTCCAGGATTTGAGATAGTCATGGATAGCTTGAGAATTGTAAAACAATTGAACACAACCTGGTATTTTACAATTTACATATTAGCTTTCATTCGTGAGATACTGAAGTTCAGCTTTACTTTCTTTCAAAACATACGGGTCATTTAGTGTATTTTATAAATAAAGAAGTTTTGCCATGTTTCATGTATAGCTTCTTAATGGTGCTTGTTATGCTGCTCTTGTAATGCCAGAAATCATTTAGTACCATTTCTCTACAGTACTTTGAAATAATAATATGATACTGTGTATTGCATTTCAGTCTGTAATTTTTATTGACAACTTCAAACATTTATAAAGATGTATGGCTTAAAAATTGAAAAAAAGTTGTTTATTTATACATACTTGTATGTAGAGAACGTTTGCATTTGTTAGAATGTTGCATTTTCAATTTATCTTTTGCTTGTTTATTGCTTAATCCAAGTTATAGACGATTACATGTAGTTTTTTTTTAGGTATATGTAATATTGTGTAATATCTAATTTTTGATATGTATACCAACCAATTAGACAATAATACAGATTAGCTCCAATTTTATACAACTATAAAATATATTTCACGAAAAGCCTAGCCGATTACCTACTAAGAAAGTAGGCCATGAAAAAATATAGTCATATATTTTTGTATTTTCAAAAAGGCACAGCATGATCGTACACATGTTGAAGCTGAGTTTGATCACATCTTGAATACACTTTTACACTTGCCTGAATAAGATGTATATGAAATTCATTGTAATGTTTGCTTTTACAGCCTTTTTTCTTTAAACTTCTTTTATACAGCAATATACATGACTTGTACAATACATAGTAACTATTACTGTATTGAAGTCTTGCTCAATGTAATTCTCTTCTACAAATTGAAATCATTACCTTGTAACAAGCTTTTCATTATAGAGCTACCACATTGTGTTAAATGTATTTTTGTATCTATGGTAAATATTAAAGCTTGTTTTGATGACAATGCTCATCTACACATTTGAGATTTCCCCCCTTGTTTTACAACGTATCTTTGTTTTATTAAAGGTATATATATACAAAAAGTTGTGAAAAAACATCTTGATAGATTTAAAACTAGAGGTTGTTCTGCTACTGAAATTTCTAAGTCGATAAAAATTTGAACCAAAAAAAATGCTTATTTTCTTATTTTAAAATAAATAACTTTCAATGCCAACTCAAAGTGATCAAATTTCATTTTTATTATTATTATTTATATGCGTAAATTACTTTTGTTTGATAAAGAACAGTTGTATCAGTGGAGAATTTTTATTTCAAACTTTTTCTATTTACATGTAAGTGCACATGTATATTTTTGTTGTCGTCATTTCTCTGTTATTTTATGATTTATCAAGGTATGCATGGAAGAATTTTCCAATGTAGTTACACTGTTTATCTTAACTGATAATGTTATACATTGTATTCCCCCTTTAATGGATGGTAACAAACCTTAGATCATGTTCATAACCAAATAATTTACAATAAATACAACTCTTATAATAATGTCTATTGAAGTATTGTGTCAATATGTTCTCTTGTTTCAAAGGACAAAATGCATTTGTGTGTATACATGTATTTAAATATTACATGTATTTGAAAAATTTTGAAAATGGCCAAAAGAAAATGACTCAAAAAATGACCTTTCCCAAAAAAAAAAGGCTAATTGTTTGTAAGTACATGCAGGTAGAAAATTTTTTAAAAATGTTCCATGATGTGGAGATTTTCTTAATATTTTTATCAAGTTACATCAATATAATCATTATATATAATAGTTTATTAAGCTAAAACACCTATTGCATTGTAAATTTAAAGCTTAAAATCATTTCTAAAGAAATCTACACAAAATAGGAACATTGCAATAGTGTATGTACATAGTGCGTTCACTTTTCAAACGTGTCAGTTTTGCTTTTCAAACATGTCAGTTTTGAGGTCTTAGAGATTTTACATAGTTTCCTTAGTAATGAAGGCCTTTTGGTACTCCAGCAATTCTGGTGTTTTTAGGTCTGGTACACTGAATGGTAAATCTTTCCACTTGCCAACACCTTGAGGTCGATGATCATTTGGACTATCATTGCTTACTCTGTAGAAAGTGAAAGCCTTCTGGGAAAGATAGGGTAAACGAACTTTCTTGTACAAAAAGACTGTTCCTAAAACTTGATTACAACCTTCATGAAACCACTGTGACTGCATAACTGTGTCTCCTTTATTGAAAGGCTTCTTTGTCAATTGTTCCTCTTTGATACGGTCCCAAAGCGAAATATCAAGTGCAGCGTAATTGTTTTTCTCAATGCATCTGATGACATCGCAATTGATTTCAAAATTTCCACATTTGCAAATGAGTCGATAAGAGGATGCATCGTTGGATTTTTCTTTCGTAGAAGATGTTAGTTTTTTAAGTTCTTCCTCAGCTACCATTTCTTCTTGAATCTCTTCTATTTCTTTCTTGATATTTTCTGATTTGATTCTCTGAACTGCCTCCTCCATGTATTCAATCCTTTTGCTGTTAATACCTTCTCTAAAAATATCTTTAAATTTGGCCAAAATGATTCTTCTCCCAGTAGCTTTTCTTATTCGACCTGTGGCAATAAAATTGTACTTATATTATTTATTATTGAAAGTCTATTCCATAGAATCATTTTATTTCAGAAAATAAATGATTTCTGACTTTAAAAAATAGTCCTTAAATATAAAAAGTTTTCTGACATTACTTTAATTGCAAACCCAAATAGACAGAATCATATTGTTGATTTCAGAAATATATGGTTACAAAAAATGAAAACTAAAATTTGCTGAAAAGGGAAAGTTGTGTAGATCGAAACTTTTGTATCTCATCATTGCCATGGCAAGTATAAACTCCATAATCAAATTTTCATGAATATTTTAATTATTTTTTTTTCCTCTCTACACACTAAATAATCTTTCAAATTCGCTCTGTTGAACAGGCTTTTGGATTAAATGGAACATAGCTACATGTACTAACTTAAGGTAAATGAATTTTTATTTGCAAGAACTTCATTTTCACGTAATTACATGAGATATTGAGATTGCCAATATTTCATTCTCGCATGCAAAAGTACTCCTTAGGATTATATAGAGGAATAAACAATTTGTGAAAATTATGTCTCCCCAATAGAAGAGTCATTTACTTGTACCATCTCGCAAAAACAAGGTGTCCTGAACTAAAAAAAAGTGATCTACAGTACCCATTGATTGTTTGGAGGATATTTCATTGCCGACGTAGTTGTAGTTGATGACCAGATTACAGTCGGGAACGTCTATCCCCTCCTCTGCTACTGTGGTTGCCACTATTCCCTGAAGTTCACCTTGTTTAAATTTATCCAGAATGATTTGTTGGTCTGTCTGACTGGTGTCTGAAAGCAAGATAAATTAGTACATTAAATTAGTGCATTAGTACATTAAATTATTATAGCTCTCTAAAGTTAGAAAAAGGAAAATAGTCAGCTTGACCCTAATTCCATATATCATATTTTGATGATTGTACAATAATCAATATGCTAAAACAATTGCAAAACTCATTTCGAAATTCAAGGAAGTTTTAATCCATATAAAAAATAATTGTCCCAAAGTTAAGCAAAATATTTCTCCATCAACAGCATTTGAAATCCACCTGATGTGTTCTCTGTTAAATATGTATGCCTGTTTCCCTGTTAAATTTTTTAATGTTTACAAGCTTGAATGTATTTTAATTACTTGTAACAGTTAAAAGGAACATGAAGTGCATTGAAATAAGAAAATATTATGCGTACCTCTGGTCCCAGTAAAGCTAGCACACTTGTAAGCCTTCTTGTCTTTCTTTAGTAGATCACTTAGTCTGTTAGCCACTTCAATAGTTTTGACAAATATAATGAATCGGGTGCCCGGTTCTCCATCTGCAACTTCTGTCTTCACAAAGTCTGCTATGGTTTGTAGCAGAAGTTCTACATTCTTCTCTGTCTTTGAATTGTTTTTGGCTACTGTGTTTCTAAGTTCACTGTATAACCCTAAAGAAATTCAGCCAAATCGAAATCTAATTCACTCTAATTCTTGATGATTTAACTGGGATCATTAAGGGTAGAGACCATAGAGTGTATTAATTAAGAAAGAATTTGTTGGGATTTTCACTTAAAAATAAAAATTAAATATGGATGACATTTGATGTATCAATAATGATCAAATTACCAAATTTCAACTGTACTTATATGTACTCACTTGGAAATTCATTTTTGATTTTGTTGATATGTAAAATTGAAACTACATTAAATGTATATATACTGTAAATCACTTTATTCACGAGAACTTTACTTAAGCATTATAATGCGAGATAGTGTGCTGGCGAAAATATGATTCTCACATATATTACTATTCCTATGGATTATCTAATCATTAATTTTTTTTTAATGCAATCACCACCATTCATGAAAATTTTGTCTCGCTCATAAAGAGGCAACGACTATCTCGCGAATATAAGGTGTCGTGAAAATTGAGTGATATTCAGTAATATTAATTTTGGTATTTTTTTTTTCAATATGATTTTTCAAAAAATAAATTTTAACCCATAAAATTTGCCTATTTTCAATCTTACCCGTCATTAATTTTGCGAATTTCCCCTCTGTGGGATCTGTTATGGCTTTTTCAGTTTGTCTTTTATCTATCTGTTTTTCCAGAAACTCGACAGCAATTTCTCCAGTCAAACAATCGTTGACATCCAATAGCTCACTAAAAATCTAAACCCAATCCAAATTAATAAAAATACAATATGTATTGCAAACTTTAACTAGAAATCAAAGGAAAAAGATAAAGTTGAACTAGATGGGTTAAAAAATTAAGATATCCAAAACTTGGATAAAAATACTGCAAGAAAACCTCTTTAGATTTTCAGATCACCTTGAAATTCACTGGTATTCCAGATACTGTGTTTTAGATGAAATGAAAATCAATTGTATCTAAATTCAGATGTACAGTACCTTTAAATATTCCCCACCAAGCCGCAGAGTTTGAGAAGTTGTTTGTTTTCTTTTCAGTATTGGTGCAGATTTTTCCTGCAGATGGCAGCACCATTGTACATAGGATGGAGAGTTCCTAGTGCTTACTTCCCCTTTCCTTTTTGGGTCAGGCCTCCTTAACAGTGTTTTCAAAATCTCCTTTTCATCTTCATTTTCCTCGTCTAGTTTGGCTTTTAATAAATTTATTTATTGTTTAGAACTTCAAATTTTTTAGAACTTTAGTTTATTTAGAACTTAATTTATAACTGAAGGTATTTCAATTGGAAGAAACAAAAGTGACTAAATCTGAGTATTTTCAATTACTCAATGTCCAATTTTTAGAACCTGGGGATCCGACCACCTTAGTTATTAGAATCATAAAATGCTCCTTAATCATTAAAATGAGAGAAGAAATTTGAGTATTGAAAAATTTTACACTTGTTCATCATCAAGGTTATTGTTTACAATAAGCAACATATAAGATTTTGCAACTTTTTTCACCTTTTTCTTTTTCCAAGATCCTCTCGACTTGTTCCATTGTTTTCTCAACTCTTTTGTGTACTGGGTCAGCTGTGAGATCTTGTTTTAACTGGACTTTTTCTAATTAATATGAAATTTTTCAAGAAAATATTAAATGAAATACGAAATGTGCACTTAATTTGGTGTCTTTAACTTCATACTGATGAAGTGATACAAAATTTTTTTTTTGATACTTTTTTCTGAATGAATGAAAACTGTTCAGACCATAATCATCTTTTTAAAAAGGAGGGAGGCCAATTTTCTACATCAGAAAAAAGGGGGGGGATGGCGGTTACATAGCCTTTTAATGACAATTTCCATATAAAATTAACAGCAAACATGAAACTTTTCTCAATAAAAAGTGTTGGGAGCTTCATAATGGAAGTCTGAAAATTATTTAAAGAAAACAAAATTGACAACAGAAAGTGTTTCTTTGAAAAAGTGGGGATCTTTGAAAAATTGAAATTCTTAAAAAGATCTTTATATAAAAAGACCAAATATCTCCACTATTTGGATTTCTTACCTGTTTGAACACCCTCTCTACACAGAAATTGGTCGTTTTTATTTTTGAGGATAGTAGACAAATGGCAAACGTCCAAATTAGCCATAACCTGCACGATGTGCTTTCTTGCGTCTTTAACAGAGGTTGCCTTGTTAGTGCCCAATGTCGCAGTCAATCCCACAATCTAGGGAAAAATATTTTAATTTGAATTTTTAATAGAAGCTAGTTGATTTATTTGTTTCATGTTTTCTAACAAAGCAGGAACAAAATCGTCCGCATAAAGTGCTTAATTTTGGCCATAATGCATGCTTTGTCGTTTTCTGTCATTTGGCTTATAAAACGAAATAAAAGCCATCGTTGACATTATTCATGCAGAAAAGTTCAACTAGATCAGTTCCATTGCATTGGTTTAATTGATCAATCTTTTATAGGGCAACATTCGGAAAACCTTGCCCAATTAGTGTACCCCCCTCCCCCCCACCAATCCGACACTGACTAGTAATAGAGCCATATCTATTGTTGCCAATCGCAGAGTTCTGAATGATGGTTTAATTTGTTAACATAATGAAAATTGTACTGTAATTTGAAATACAATATATTTTATTTACTGATATACTTACATTACATTAAAGATTTATATTAATACCTGTGGAAGTTTCTCAGAACCTCTGCTTTTTCCCAAGTGATAGTTTAACATGATTTTATTGTAACTGTAGCCTTTGTACGCATGGTGACATTCGTCAAAGATCATCAGAGTAAATTTGGACAAAATGGCTTCATCTTTCTCTGGACAGATGGTGTTTTCTAAGATGGCGGGTGTTAACACAAATACCTGAAAATCATCTACAAACATGTGGAGCTGCTCGCTCTTTTCGCTTTCACCTGTTACTTTCTGGGTCTTTTCCTGGAAATTTTCATTGAAAAAAATATTTGGTAAGCAATTAAAAATCATATAGAACGTTGGTGAGATAAAATTTAAGTATAAGGAAAGGAAAAATTAGATTTACTTCCCTTTTATGAATATGAAAATATTTTTTTTTAGTTACTTATATTATACATATAGCATTAAAATTATTTGTCATCGTTAATAATATCCAATGACTTATACAGTGATCCAGATAGAAAAAAAGGCCAAAAAACAGGAAGAAATTACAACATGCAGTTTTAACAGTCATTAATCGGAGCTCATTTTTCTATTGAATAGAAATGACTTACCTCTAAGTGGGGCAACAATTCTCTCAGAGCCAGATAATGTTGATTCACGAGGGGTACAGTCGGAGCCATTATGACTACTTTCCCTATAAACAGTTATTGAAGTTATTGAAGTTTAAATTTGAAGATCATACATTTGCCAGGTATATATATATATATAATTATATATGATTTACATGCAGGTTGTGGTTACATATTTTTGTTGTCAGAAAAACCATCTAGATTTATTTAGTATTTATTTAGTATTCATTTTTAGCAGAAACTATTTGTCAAGACTCGTGGCAGCAAACCATACTCCCGGCTCAAAGCAGACTTTTTCATGTGCGTAATTTTTTTTAAATCCAAAACGGGAGGGAAAACCTCCATGTGCATGCACCCCTTTCTGCTACACATCATATGCTCTCTGTGATGTCTAATCCAATTATGTAATCTGAAGCTGAATTTTTTACCTTTAGGGTGTTTCTCTAGATGGTCTTTGATGATAGCAAACGCTACACGTGTTTTTCCCGTGCCTGTTCCAGAGCAGATAATAGTATTCTTTCCATATTTAGCTGTTTCTGCTAGCTCCTCTTGATAAGGGCGAAGATTTAGGCCCCGGGGTGCTGGGCTTTCTGGAAAAAAAAAACAATTGTATAGACAAGGGTGAAATTTATTGCAACACATCAAGCAAAAAAAAAAAAATGGTGATCCATACGTAGATCAAAATTATAATACACACAAATATAGTGATAAGTGTAGACCAGAATTGGTTTAATTGAAAAATATGTATAATTCTTGCTGATTTTGTCAACGTTTTGTTCTTATTGCGTAGAATAAATAGGATTGTATCCGATTCGATTCTTTCTCTGTAATTTGTTTCGATCCAAGTGTCAATATTTAAGACGATGGACCGATAACTTTTCATTCTTTCAGAATTGTCTACATATTTCAATACTTTTTGTACGAACTTAAATGTAGAAAAAATATAAAAGACGCTATAGGCTAGATTTTTTTTATCAACTCGCTTGAGTTTTGTTGCACATATTTATATGGCTATAAATTGCGTGTGACTTCGGGTATATTGATTAATGCTCAGCGTTTAAACTACTAACAGTCAGGGGGCTTAAAGCATAAGCAAGAAATTTATTTGTCTGTGTTATTTCAAATGGAACACATTTTTAAAAATAAAATGAGGAAGTTGTGAATTTAAGTTTATATATTTTCACTGCTTGCTATTCAGTTCTGTTCATAGTACATAATTATGTACGTCTTTTAAAAATATGTGCAAGTCACGAATGCGTTTCTCAAAGGTAGTCCCCTTTCCCCTCCCATGGGATATTTACTACATGTACATTTAGTTAATTAAACTTCTGTATTTCCATTTAAATAAAACAATGTTTCTTGTTGTTATTGTTGTTGAAACATTCGAAAAACAAAGGGGGTTCAATCCTGATCCCTAGTTCGACGAGAAGGGAAGGGGGGGGTTCAATTTCTGACACACCCCATGTACAACAAAAGTTCAGGACACCCCCCCCCCCAATCCGGTTCTTTGTTTATTTCGATATTTTCATAAAACAAGGAGCTAGTGGAACATAAATAATAGATATCATATAGTTAATACGCCATGTACATAAATTAAATCGATGTACATTATCTTCATCATTGATAAACAAAAAATGATAACCCAAGATTTAAGTCTATCTATGGATTTAACTAACTAACACACCCGTAAGTAAACAATAAATGATATAAGAGATAGGATAATGATATAAACATACCCTGTTTCTCTTCTGTTTCTTCCTCGTCAGACAACACTAACTTATCCAAATTCAATGATTCCTTTCCTAACGAGTCATCGTCCACTTCATCAGCATCTTCATCTGTCTTCCTTTTGACAGAAGTCTTCTCTGTTTCTGAAGAAGAAAATCCCGGCGAATGACGGGAATATAATAATTCGTCTTCATTGTCCACTTCCATTTCATCAATATCTGCGTCCGAGTCCTTTCTCGCCATTTTACAGATTTGACATTTCTTAGCGTACCTGACTACCGTGAAATAAAATTACCCAATTTTCCGAGTGGTTTTCTAAAAACGAGATAAAAATAGATTGCAGTGAAAGACGAAAACGGAAGTGCATTTAAATCACCCTTGCACATATATAGATTTCTGAAAATATACTCTGTGTGTGTGAATTTAAACTACCCGATTTGTAAAGTTCATTGATTTGTAAGTACGTTTACACAGTCTTTAATTTGCAGTTCATGCGCCCAACTATGGCACGCCAAATTCACAAAAATGAGATAAACCTAGTTTCACAATTGATAAACTAGGTTTATCGACTGTAAACTATAGTTTACAAACCGTAAACTATAGTTAACGATTCGTTAAGTATAGTTTTCATCTGTAAAACTATATTTAACGGTTGTTAACTATAGTTTACGAATGATAATCTATGTTTATCTGTCTGTAATAAGCGTTAACAATAGATTTTGTTGATAAACATAGATTCACGCTTGTAAACTATAGTTTACAATCGTAAACTATAGTTAAGAGTTGTTAATCATAGTTTCACGAATCGTGAAACTATATTTATCAGATCGTTAACTATAGTTAACGGTTTGTAAACTATAGTTTACAAATCGTGAAACTGTATTTATCAGATAATCTATGTTTTGCAATCGCAAATGATTGTTTTCGGTGTTAAGTATAGTTTATGGTTGTGAAACATAGATTATCGCGTTAACTATGGTTTACAGATGTGAAATATAGATTAACGTTGTTAACTATAGTTTACAGTTCGTAAACTATAGTTTACAACCGATAAACCTAGTTTATCGATTGTGAAACTATGATTATCTCATTTTTGTGAATTTGGCGTGCCATACCCAACATTTAATTTTTTCTTTCACGTTTTCTCTGCCAGCTAGCCTAGTATGCGGATAAATTATTTATATAGGAGCTTTTCAATATCTAGATTTAATCAATGAATTCATATATTCTTTTGACATTGCTTAAAAAAATGCACATACATGTTCAAATGTATCATTTTTATATTAAGTTTTTCGATCGAGCAACAATTTTAAGATTACATGGAAAATGGGACTTTGTAGTTTCATTTTCATTTACTTATAGAAAACGAACTTTGAGCTATTGAAAAGTTTTTGTGCAAGAATACAGACTAAGTTTTGAGGTAATATAGAATTTGAAATATGCATTTCAATTTTTTTTCACACTTGCTCATTAATTTTGATTAAATAACGCAATCTTCTCTTCAATCCAACCGACCCCCACCCCCTTCATTTTGGATATTCTCTCAAATCGCTGGAATATTTGACTCGCATTAATTTAACCAATTTTGAATTGAGAAAAGTAAAACTAAGAGTACTTTTTTTCTCAGATTTTGTATTGTCTAGAAGTATTTCAATAATTTTAATTACAGGGTCATGAAATGTGGGTGTGGTGTGCAACTCGGAGATGGGGTGAAATTCTGTCCAGAATGTGGCCAGAAAAGACAGACGGGGGTCATATCGACCCCTACAGCCCTGTGTCCTAATACGGTCTTTGATGGGAAGAGGTCCACGGAATCGTGTGGTGCTGAGATTTCAGACACGCAGCAAAAGTGCAATAGGTGCAACTGGTTGGTGGATCCCAAAGTTTTCATGGCGGGGTCCAAGATGTGTGACGGCTCCTCGGAAAATGAAGAACTGTGCATCAACATTGTAACATATAGTAACAAATTCTGTGCAGAATGCGGAAAATGTACAATAACTAGATGAAATGTTTATCATCCATGCTAAAAATCATATAAGTGCATGCATGGATGACTTCAGGAAATACAACCCGCCGTAAATCGAACCTGTAAGGAATTTATCTTTAATACAGTGTATGTCATTGATTAAAAAATGCCAGGCCAATATTTTTTGACATGCAGAGTAAAAATTATAGTTTTATGTGCTGTATATGTTTGTAAAGATGTTTATTAATTTTAAATAAAATAAATTTTGATCATAAACTATATAGTGTTTTGCAGAGAGAGAGAGAGAGAGAGAGAGAGAGAGGTTTTTTCTTGTCCAAAAATTTCAGTCTGATATAAGAACCCAAACTCCCCACTCCCAATAAAAAATCCTGGATCCACCAATGCTATTTGCGATAAAAACAAAATTTTACCAGAACCATGCAAAAAGAGATTTTTTTAAGGAAAAAAAACAATTATACTAAGTCAGACGACATATCTCAGAAATGCAGACACCTGATATACGATTGATTCACCTCATTTTTAAGTGTCCCCTTCCTTCCAATGTATCGCATCTGGATTACATAGATCTAAAACCATTTCCCAAATTTTGTCAGCTTTAAGAGATTGTCCCTCTACAGGTAACAGTGGCGAATCCGGCAAGAAATATTGAAAAAAGGAGGGGTGGGTGGGTCCGACTAGTTTGGAGTCGGAGTAGGGACCCACAGCCACACCCAAAATGTTGATTTATTAAATCTTATATAGATTTTTTGAGTCAAAGTGGATGCGAGGACTGCATGTGCGCCCCTCCTCGCTCCTCTTACTGAATTAATCCGCCGATGGATACATGGGTACGACATATCAGATATAGGTTCATGTAGGTATTAAACGTGTACATGTACTTCAGGTATACATCATGGCGTGACTGTCTTCTAGTCTAGAATATTATGGAGCCACAGTCACCTGACGTTACTTTTTTTCTTTTAATAAAAAAAAATATATACACATACATGTACCTAATAATAAACATGTGTATATTTTTTATTAAAAGAAAAATAAGTAACATCATGTACCTGTGTATGGAGCTGCTATTTCTCAGAGAGAGAGAGAGAGAGAGTATATCGGAAACAGTAGGTTTGGTCGTCTTGGGTTTTGTTTGCTAGTAGGACAAAGATTCCCGCGATATGCCGAAACAAAAACGAAAGTGGGAAAGATTAATTTTAGTTTAGGCTTTGTCAGTGCATGATGCAGCAAGAATGTTCTAAAGTATATCTGTAAGTACAGAAGTAATTCATATTTTATAATTAAATTTGCTGAGGAATTATTTTAAATGCTGCCAAACTCAATGAAAGACACATTGTCAGCAGTTTTTACATGCAAAATTTCTACGTAGAAGTGAATATTAAATGACGTGAAAAGCAAACTTGTCTACTGCCAGTAAGGCCAGAAATGGTTGGTAATCGGATAAATGTACTGATTGATAAAGAAAATTGTTCGTTTCCTTATGATTCTGGAATATTAATTTAAAAAAAAAGAGGTGTTACTCAATGTTACTTTCGATTTGTTAATTGTTAGTTTCTTTTTAAACTATTGGGAATTTCAAGGTGTGTTATCAGATTATGAATTTTTGAAACTAAAATGGAAAAGAAAGTAAATCTTTAAACGAAAGAAGCATTAAATGATTTTGCCTATGGTGAAATAAGTTGTTTGTGATGTGACTATTGGAGAGCATCACACAGGTATATATTAATATTGTTAATATAATTATCATCATGATGATTATCTTAATCTGATATTTTGTCGTTGTACGTTTTGTTTAATGATAAATGAATGATAAAAACGGTCCATACATATTTAACTTTTTTTCTTTTTATTTATCTGAATTATCGTTGAGTTTCATATTGCATTACTAGATCTGTATATTTACACATGTTACATCGTTGTGCCTCTTTAGAGAGAAAGTGGAATAGTTATTATATATATGTATGTGATGGCCGATACAAGTATTTGATTTGAAGTGAACTCTAGTCTAGGAAAAGTACTCCACCAAAATACCTTCTGAGCAATATAGCCACTATAGCAAGCAAACATGCCTAACTGTCACAGCTCATATGTGGGACCCAGTAGGAACTGGGGATAGGGGGGGGGGGCTTAGTCCCCCCACTTTTTTCAAAGATAGACATAATATAGGCATTGATAATTGAGGTTTACCTCTTTTCTCTTTTGTTGGTTTAGCCCCCCACTTTCAATTAGCCACCCCACTTTCAATTTGATTCTGATGGCTATGTACGTGTAGCTGTAAATGAACTGAATAAAAATTTATATTCATATAGTAAATGTCCAGATCTTGGAGTAACTTTGTATACATTACAATATTTTTACTAGTAATTTTTAATGAATATTGTTAGGTACTATGATAAATCATTGTTCCAAATATGGCAGTAAGGTAGGTTTGTTCACCAAAGACCATGTTTTTGGTGGACAAGTTTTTGGTGTCAAGCATGTTTTTTAAGTCCTGGGGACCTAGGTTCAAATCCCTGTGTCAGGTCTACTGCTTATCTACTTTACATTAATGGACAGGTAAAAAAGTTCTGTCAAAGAAGAGCGGGGTTTTTTTTCTTCAAAGACAAAAAAATTGTAAGGAGGGAGGAAATGGTTTATACAGATAGTAGAGCACTTGTCTAGTCTGGAGTTCATTGGGGCCTGGCGTGATGCATTTTACGTTTTCTCTCTTCCTGTTTCACTATATTTAGACTAGTCTTTGATCAGTTGAGATCTGAAAAACTTGCATTTAGAACAAAAGAAAAGAATATAAATGATACAAAACCAAACTTTGTAAGTTCAAGCATAAATCAACAGATTTTAAATGCATTACTTAGATTAATAATGAACTGGATTGCATATTGAAAAAAGAGTGTTTTTTTAAGGTACATGATATAGGAAGGATCATGCAGTGTAAGTGTGGATTCACACTGACAGGTGGGGCAAAATTTTGCCCCCAGTGTGGGAAAAAAGTGACGGTCCAAGAGACGGCAAAAACACAACCTTTTCCTTGCCCTAATACCATTCAGGATGATAGGAGAGTATCAAGTATTTGTGGAACACAGATTGAAAACTCGCAGAAGTTCTGCATTGAATGTGGCTGGCAAGTCGACCCTAGAGCTTTTCTGCCAGGAGCTGTTATGTGCCAGGGAAAGAAACCAAATGGAGCACAATGTGCTAACATTGTAACTCCGAATGTCAAGTTTTGCTCAGAATGTGGAAATCCTCCAGACTTTGGAGCCTCTGCTTCTGCAAGTAAGAGGAGAATTTATTAAATTATAAATGATCACTATCTGGGTAAAAAGTGCTACCAGTATATTGCTGCTAACATAACTGTGACCATGCAGGGAAACAAATTCATAAACATGATAAAGATTCAGTTTGATTAATAATGAAACATTTGACATTTGATGACTATATTTTTAATGACTTGAATTACTTTTCAGGGTTGTCTTTAAGAATTGAAATAACTTTTATTTTTAGTCCCTCCAGTTGTAGAGAGGAAAGTAATGGCTGCTGAAGGGGAGAGTTTGACCAAGGGACATGAAAGCCAACAGTCAAGTAGCCATCAGCCAGAGCCAACAGCCCAGGACATGGACTTTGAATTTGTGAATTTAACTCAAAGTAATGAAGGACTAAGAAGAACAGATAGCTATGAAAAAGCTACCAATTTGGAGAACAGTTCAGATTTCTGCAACGGTTTTCCAAAATTTACCGGTGACTCAAAGTCTTCCACTCAAAGTTCGGTCACTCAGGAAGCAGGGTCTTCTTCACAGGATAAAATCTTGAAGTCAGAAGGAGGGGGAGGCGAGAGTCCAGGTATGCTGGATTCCATGGAGATTGTGGAAAGACCATCTGGTGGATGGGAGATGAGTCCACCTGCTGAAAATTTCCAGGAAGGTCGAGGAGAGAGAGTCAGTGGTGGAGATGAAGATTCTGGAAATGAAAAAGTGGAAAAACCGAATGAAAAAGGAGATGGTAAAAAGGGCCAAACAGAAGGAAATTCAGAAGGCAAGACAGACAAAAGACAGGAAGGTCAAATCAACGAAACCCAACAAGAAAATGAACAAGAGGTGAAAGATAGTGGTTCGATTTCCAGAGAGAACTCTGTTTATGAGCCTAGCTGGAAAAAGAAGGAGGGAAATAAAGAAACTGATGATCAAAGTGTGATTGAACGTTTTCAGTTGTTGGATATGAGAAAACGGAAATCTCCAGAGAGAGAATTGCCAGATGGAAGCAAGAAGTTACACCTGTCAGTGGAAGATGCCAGAGAGGATAAAAATGGGAATAAAACTGATGGTTCACAACTCCCAGAGGAAGAGGAGAAAGTCGAGGAGGAGGGTGATGAAAATGGAGAAGAAGATGAGGAGGAGGAGGAAGATGATGAAGAAAGTGAGGGAGAAAGAAATGCGGAGAATACAGAAAAAAGTGGAGGCAAAAAGAAAAGGCATCAAGGAAAAAAGAAGAAAAAGAAGTTAGAGTATCAAAGGAAGAAAGGGCAACTGCCAGCAAAACCTACAGACAGCAAAGCAAATGAGACTGATACCACTTCATCTCAAGTAGTAGAAAAAGGAAAGTTGGACAAACCAAAAGTATCAGCTAGTGTACAAAAGGCACAAGATAAAAAAGAAAAAACAGAAGAAAATAGGAAATTTAAGTCACAAACTTCTAGAGAGAAGCCCAGAGAAGAATCGGGAGGTCAGCCACTACCATCAAGAGGTCATCTGCCACAAGCAGGTCAGCCACCACCACCAGGAGGTCAGTCACCACAAACAGGTGGTCATCTACCTCCATCAGGTCAGCCACCACCTCAAGGTGGTCAACTGAATCCATTAGGAGGTCAGCCAACACCACCAGGAGGTCAACCAACACCATCAAGAGGTCAGCCAACACCATCAGGTGGTCAACCAACACCATCAAGAGGTCTGCCAACACCATCAGGTGGTCAACCACCACAACAACCAGGTGGTCAACCAACACCATCAGGTGGTCAGTCAGCACCAGGAGGGTATAGATCACAACAGAAAACAGCAATAACTCTCCAACCAGGAGAAGTAGAAATTCCAGTTACATATACAGAAAAGAAAGATAACAAAAATGTGCAAAACCAACAGGTACTTTATATTTTATTTTAGAAATACATGCTGAACTCACAGGGGTGGGTAAAATATTATTTTTTTATTAAATAATTGATTTTACGTAATACTACATATACAAAAGGGCTATGGAAAGACTTCAAAACTTATGAAAATTTATGAATTTTACCTCGTTTTTATCATATTATCTACTACCAGCACAAAATCCAAAAGAACTTCATGACAATATAGCTTTATTTTCAAACACTCTCAACTACGGAACCAAACTAGGGATATAATTACACTATTTATTTACACAAGAAATACAAAACTGGAATAAACATAATGTGAAACTAAGTTCAACTTCATCACACATATAATTATATTGAATCCAGGTTCAATTAATAGGTGTATGGGGATATATCCCAGGTTAATACTTATGGCCAGCTTATGATACATATATGAAAATACATTATTATTTTTTTTAATATATATGTTTTACAACTTTTATACAGTCACACTCTATTAACTAAGTAAATGTATATTTTAAGGGAAGAGGAGATAACTTCACATCAAATGAGGAAAAAGAAAAACTCAGCTATGCTGCAGCTGCTGCAACAAACAGGTATTTTCATCAAAATTTTTTAGCTCACCTGAACTGAAAGCTTTAGTGAGCTTTCTGGTCACATTTTGTACATACTGTATGCTGTCTGTTTGTCCATCTGTAAACTTTCATTCATTTTTTTTCTACTTGTCAAATTTCAAAAAACTTAAGAGAATTAGTGAACTTTTAAAACTCTTCCTCTCTGGAAACAATGGGTCAAAAAGGCTTAAATGAAACCTTTGATCTTAATTAACATAGTTTTAGATTTAATTTTGTTCAAACCATGACAACTGGGGGGCATAAGGTAATTAAGGCCACTATGGGGGAGGGGGGGGGGGGGGGGGGGGTTCAAAGTTTCATATCTTAGAAATGCTTAAGAAAAAATCTTCTGTATTATATAACAAGGACTAACTGTGAAATCACTGATTTTCATGGGGGTCAAATTTTCGTTGTTTTTTTTTCAAGGCATGATGAGTCCTGAGAAATTCAATGTATTGTCACCAAGAAATGTAAAATCCCATAAACATAGATATGCATCATTTCTATATCCACGAAATCAAATCTTTTTGCCTCAATCCTCAAAATTTGACCTTTGACCCAATGAAAATTTGTGATTTTACATTACCTCAAAGTTCTATAAATCAAGTTGTTTAAGAAAGCATAATAATATTTCCTTCTAGAAAAAATTAAGTGTTGTTTGTTTGTTCATTGTTGACTATACTATAAACATGTTGAACAATGCTGGTACCTTAATCTTTTGGTAATAAAATTGTAGCATTATTCATATTACACATTTCATATTGTTAAATGTCAATTAATATTTTAGTGTCCTATTGTAATTATAGACTTCTGTTTGCTTGGTTTCAGACCAGTTACAAGGAGTTTAACACAGTCAGTTGAAGTGAATTTCAGCGTTCTTGTGTCAAAGGAATTGGTGAAAGATGTTGATGCAGACATTGTCTTTCTCTCCTTTCATGATATATTCTCAGGAGCATGGGATTTTTTAAATTATAAAATGCATCCAAAAGAGTAAGTTTTGAAAATAATTCTGTATTATTTTGTTTGTATAATTCTTAAGCAGGTGGTAGTGGAATTTAACTACATAAACAAGGGAAGTTGGTGTATTATTTGTCAATACAATTTTATTGTTCAGTTGGTCTTCATCATCATTGGTCAGTAAAACTTCCAAACAAAAACAGATATGGCAATCTTTGTAATGTCTTTTGTTTTATTCTCTTGGCTATATCAAATCAACATAATCATGAAAAATCAAAGATACATGTACATGCAATAATGAGAAAATTCAATGAATTTTAGTTGTATGTTGAATTCTTTGTGCTTCGCAGACATGTCCAAAAACATCCCGTCTTGCTTGTGAAATAAGTTCCACATCAAACTTCAGAACAATATATTAAATTGAATACATGTCTCTTTATGCTTTATGCTAATTGTTCAGCAAGCTTAAGTTTACAGTTATGTAATACTTTGCAAACCTGATTAACATTTTTTAATGCAGCCTGCTCGCAGGATCAAATTTTGTATGTTATGGAGTTTCTGTCCAAGTGCCAAAAAGAGTGTCGAATCGAACTTTGATTTACAACTATTATGTGCTACCAAAAGGAATGTGGAGTGCGAAGTTGAATGAATTCGTCTATGACTCTAGACGTTACAGTGATTACCAAATCTCAAGACATCTTACCATTCCAGCAAATGCAGGTAATTGACAAAAATGAAATCAAAAGAAGCAAGCAGTTTCAATGTGTCAGTAGGAATTTATAGTTATATGATCAATGAGAATATACGTTTTACATTGTAGAAAAATATTTTAAAATAATTATGGAAATGGTAAAATTGAACACCTTTATTTCTTTGTTTGTGAACTTTTATATCAAAGTGAATGGAGAACATTTCATTATTTCTCGATTTTTTTCTTCATTTATATCAATGGGGAATACCCAATGATTTTTTTATCTTACATTTTATAACAAATTTCTTTTAGACTGAAAGTACAGGAAAATATTTTCTTTCATTACAGAAGTGCATAATCAGTATGATGGATTTGTTGTGGGACCACCTGATGAAAATAAATACTTCAGATATTTTTTCAACATGTTTAAAAATGACAAATATGAAGAGGATATGAGTTATGTAATGAATTTTGCACTGAAGTATTTTTTTCCAAAATGGAAAGGATTCATTTTAGGGAAGGAATTGCCTTCGTATTCTTGCAAAGAGGCCTTATTGTGTGTAGACATGATTCTAAGAGGTTTCTGGTCAAACTATGGAGAACGATTTAAAAAGTGGAGACAGGATCACAAAACATTCAAGAAGCATGTTGGAATGGTAATAAAACCCTCAATTCTTCATTTTTAGGGCAAGTTTTTAGTTCTACTTGTCAGAGATTTGAAGAGCTTATACAATTCATGTTATATTGAAAGGCATTCATTATACATGTATTTCTAGCTGTGTGTCTGTCCATCTGTGTCTGTAATGCTACCCCTCCTACAGTTTTGGTTCAATTGCTCACAACTAGACTACATTGAAATATTTTTGTATTTGGTTTACATTGATGTTGCTATGCTTACTAAAACAGTAAGAAAAAAGTGTAAGGTTAAGCTTAGTGACAGTAATTATATTTGAAAGGAACTGGAAGTCCTTCAAATAGGGGGAATGAAAGGCAAAAGACACTTTCTGTCCCATTCTTAATTACCCTATAGACAGCCAGCTAGTGTTTGAAACTCACCAGAAAGTAAGCTAGACATGCAGAACTGACTCAAAGTGAGAGTTGTCAGCCCTTCCAAAAATCTACTAGCCCGAGAAAATAAAAGTCTTTTATAAATTTCCTTTTAGTGTGATTGTTAATGGGGCTATGCAGTCTTACCATTACTTCGTTTCTGAATCTATAGCCTAGGGATTTCTACCCCTTTGCCTATTTACACGTTACTACCAATACTATAAGTTGATCTGAGAAAGATTTATCAAGTATTTGAACTTTAATTTATTATACATGTACAATAACATGTAATTAAGAGAAATTTTAACATGTACAATTGGGCATTGGTATATTCAAATCTGTTCACCCGTGAAAAAATTTGTGCACTCGGACAGTCAGGCGCAGGGTTATTTCAAACACTGATACAGCGTATACCAAACTACAAATTTGCCACTTATCTACATGTAACTCGCTTAACTTTTATGAGATTTATTAAATTTTATTAATTCTTATGATTGGTGGAGTAAAAAGATTGAAGTAATTGTAGGCATTTTGGGACATGTTGAAACCAAAAGTTGATGAATTTGCCAAACAAACAACAAAAGATCCAGTTTCAGCCATGGCCATTTTGTACATCATTGATCGTTTTGACTTGGATGCTCAGCCCGGTCATTATTTCCCATTGTTTAAAGCACTAGCCCAGCCTGATACTGATTACAAAGAGGTTATCAACAGTTTTGATGAAAAGTAAGTTGTGTGTGGATTCAAAAGGTTTTTAGGAACTTGTGAATATACCATATATAAGGAAATAAATTATGTTGATTATCTTTTTTTTCAGAATGCTAATTCAAACACTGGAAAGACTAATTGATAGGTTCAAGGATTTTGAACATCCAATTTGGCTTTGTTGTTTACCATTATATCATTTGGTGACCAAAAAGATACAGAAACCTTTTGACAGAATTCAGTTGGCTAGAAATCACTCTGCAGAAGTTCCAAGATGGTGGGGAATAAATGAAATCAATGGAGCATTTAATGTTGTAAAGAGGAAAAAGTGGTATGTTTTTCTCATACACATACAGGATTGAAATCATGCTTAAAACAGATGTCCTGTAGTACTAAGGCCCATTTGTATCTTAAATGCATATCATTCTTTTTCCATGAAGGCTATGTCCATAACCATATGAACTTGTTCAATGTGGTGTGTTTTATATTTCGTCAATTAAATTGCACATGAAAGTTGACTCACGGCTTCAGATGTGTTGTACATGTATGGATATTCAATCAGGATGCATTATTTTTCAATTGCCATTATTGTATTTTGACTTGGACCTAAAAATTGATAGTTTTGATTTGATCAATAACTTGTGAAAGTAAATCTTGTACAGTAAAATATAAATTATTAAAGAGTGAATTTACATTTTTTCCCTTTTGAAAACTTCTAGGAATGCCAAGGCTATGTTGGACTGTCTGAGTCCACTCTTTCCCATGGATTATCTGTTGCCAAGGTCATTTGTTGCTGCATTGGAGTATGAACAGCTCAAGGATGTTGTGCCCACAAAACTTATTCCAGTAGAAGTCACATTGGCAGCTATTTTTTATTTTACAAAAGGTTACAAAGTGACATCCTACAAAGATGAGGTAAGATTACAATTTACAGCAGCAGCCATGATTGTAGAGAGTATATGATATGTGGAAAATGTTATTTGGTTCCCTTTATATTTCCAGACAATACAAATTTGTTATAGTGGTGTTGAGGAACAGATGCAAAAGATTTATCATGAGGAAGATGTCCAAGTGTGAGTAATATTTATACCTCCAACAAACAAAGTTGGGGGAAAAAGGCTATATAGGAATCACCTTGTCCATATATACGTCTGTCTGTCTGTGCAAACATGTCTGGTCAATATCTTTCTTATGGAGGAACATTAGAATCTTTTACTGAATACAAAGATTGCTCATGACTTAAGGGTGTGTCATGACCTTGACCAAAGGTCATTTGGGCAAGTTCAAGGTCACTGAAAGAAAAATTTCTCAATTTTTGTCTGGTCGTTATCTTTTTAGGTCACCTGAGTAAACTCAGGTGACCTATTGCTATCCGTTTTCGTCCGACATCGTGCGTTAACATTTGAACATTTTCAGCTTTTTCTCTGCAACCACTGAACCAATTTCAACCAATTTGTCACAAAGCAATTTTGGGTGAAGGGGAACAAAAGTTGTGAATTTCATGATCCCTGCCCCCCTGTGCCCTGAGGGGTGGGGCCAAAACCACTAAAATTAATGCAATCTTTAAAAATCTTCTTCTTTACTCCTGGACATCAAGCAGTCAAACTGTTTGCATGATTGTATTCAGCATTGAGTCCTCTACCAAAATTGTGAAATTCATGGCCCTGGGGTGAGGGGTTCTAGTGCTAAGGCGGGGCTAAATAAGTATATAGTGAAAATGCATTATTTCTTTGAAAATCTTCTTTTCTGCTCATGGGTATTAAATAAACCAACTAAGTACATAGTTATGATGAGCAAGAGAGCCTCTACCAAAATTGTGAATTTTATGGCCTCAGGGTCAGGGGTTTTGGTGTTAGGGCGGGGCTCAATTGATTACATAGTGAAAATACATGAATTCTTTGAAAATCTTCTTCTCTGCTCCTGGGTATTAAATAGACTAATTAAGTGCATAGTTATGATGACCAAAGTGCCTCTACCAAAATTGTGAATTTCATGGCCCCAGGGTCAGGGGTTCTGGTGTTAGGGCAGGGCTCTATTGAAATATAGTGAAAAAAATGAATTCTTTTAAAATCTTCTTCTCTGCTCCTAGGTATTAAATAAACTAACTAAGTGCATAGTTATGGTGAGTAAAAAAGTTTTGTACCAAAATTATGAATTTTATGGCCCCAGAGTCAGGGGTTCTGGTGTTAGGGCTGGGCTCTATTGATTATATAGTGAAAAAACATGAATTCTTTGAAAATATTCTTCTCTGCTCCTAGGTATTAAATAAACTAACTAAGTGCATAGAAAGAAAAGTAAGAGTGCCTCTACCAACATTGTGAATTTTATGGCCCCAGGGTCAGGGGTTCTGGTGTTAGGGCAGGGCACTATTTATTATATATTGTGAAACTACATGAATTCTTTGAAAATATTCTTCTCTGCTCCTAGGTATTAAATAAACTAACTAAGTGCATAGTAATGAAAAGTAAGAGTGCCTCTACCAAAATTGTGAATTTTATGGCCCCAGGGTCAGGGGTTCTGGTGTTAAGGCAGGGCACTATTTATTATATATTGTGAAAAAATATGAATTCTTTGAAAATCTTCTTCTCTGCTCCTAGGTATTAAATAAACTAACTAATTGCATAGTTATGATGAGTAAAAATCTTTTGTTCCGAAATTATGAATTTTATGGCCCCAGGGTCAGGGGTTCTGGTGTTAGGGTGGGGTTCTATTGATTATATTCTAGTGAAAAAACATGTACATTAAATCTTAAAAATTTTCTTCTCTGCTCCTGGGTATTAAGCAGATGAACTGCCTGTATACTTATGAGCAAGTGCCCTAATCTTCCAGAATTGTGTATTTCAAGACCCCAGTGTCAGGGGTACCAGAGAAGGGGGGGGGGGCTGCACTTATATACTGAAAATGAATGAATTGTTTGAAATCTGCTCCTTGGTATTAATTAAATATTTTTGAAAAGCAAGGATGCCTTTTCAAAATTTTTTCAATGTGCGGATCTAGGCCTAAGGGACAGGGGTTCATGTGTGGTAGGGGCACTACTGATTAAAACATGATTGTGACCTTTTGTTTGTGTTGTCCATTCTATAGCTTAATGTTGAGCTAACTCCCCTAACAATCCATTAAGTCACCTGTAAGTGTCCATTCTTTTTGGAAAACTGTCCATTCTTTTTAAGAATGGACAGTTTTTTTCAATAAGAATGGACAGTTAAAACAAACAGAATGGAGAGATACAGGTAAACTTTGGCATGTGCACAAGAGGGAAACAAAAACAAATTAATACATTAAATACAATTTAATGTACATGTGAATTAAAAAAAAGAACTTAGAGATATAAGTTAATCCAGAACACAGTGTTCTATCGGATCTGTTCGATTTTTACACATTTAAATCCATGAGTAATTCACATTATTTCAATTCACAAAACTTAATGACACAATTTCAGATTTGATTAAGATTTTGGAAGCATCATTCCCTCAAGAAGAATCCATTTAAAGCTTGAAGTAGGCTTATATTAAATCCATCACCCAGAAAACAGTTTGCACCATGAAAACTACACTGCTGCAGTGAATATTTCGGTAGCAAATAATTAAAATTGAAACATTTCCAGATTTGATTTGGTATACATTGTCAGGTTGAACTTTGGCCCATGGCTATCCAACACTCGTACACTGCTGCAATTAAAATATCCTCAAAACCTGAATTCGGATTAAAAAAAAAAAAATTCCGGTTTGAATTCGAAATATCGGTATTTGTCGTCGAAGTTTTGAGGGGATCAAAGTTCGGATAATATTTTCTTTTACGCTTACTATTCTCTGTTTCCAGGTCAAAGTATCACTGGTTGTGTGAATCTTTTTGTTTCAATTCGATTTCCATTCTGTCATATATTCTCTCCATCAGAGGGAAACATGTTTGCCTTTACAACCATACAGTCATGTGATAATTTCTAGACCTAAATACTGTACAGCAGCCTTTAAAATACTGGAATTTGGGTGAAAATACTGTACATTGCTAATCAAAAAACGGTACAAAATATCGATCAAAAAACAATGTATTAAAGTGTTTATTTTTTTTAATTATACATGTACTATGATTTCGATCATTATTCATTTTCAGAAACCTTTGAAGTATTTTGAATGTCGGCAATTATGCTAAATGCTGAACTTGGTAAAAAGTAGTGTTTAAAAACAGTTCATTGTATGAGTCTGGTCGTCTCCATTCAGCTGCAATATTAAGATTTTACTAAAAAAACATTTTTCTTAATCTGTGATTGAATAGACAATACGTATGCCTGATCAAATAATGAACTAAATTTCGTTTTGCTGTCACAAAGTGCCTCCGATTCTTGTGAAAGATGTTTTTTCTTTGAAATGTCTCATTTTAATAAATTACAGTTTAAACAAATCCTTGATAAAGGTCCTATTAAAAAGCAATCAGCCAAACAAAACGCTTTGATATCTCCTAATTACGATGTAATTATCACAGAAATATTTCACAGTCACACCTTTGTTTACAGTAATCAGGCGCAGTAAACAGTTCTTCGAGATTTCCGGTGTTGCGCAAGCGGGAATGAAAGAAAAATGGCGGTTTCCGGTAAACATATCAAAATACGGTACACATTTGCATTTCCCGTGAATTTTAATGTACCGCCGTGAGCCCGTGAATGGGGTCGAAAATACGTGACATTTTGTGTACCGCCGGTACATATCACATGTATGCTTTACAACGCAAAATATAAACTGATTTTGAGGAGTTGCATTCTTATATAAAAACTAGCAAACCCCCGAAATCCACCTGTAACTGTCCATTCTTTAGACAAAGACCTTTTGTTATTTACATCTAGAAACAAAATGTCTATTCAACAAATTGCTGTGCACCCAAAGCTTACCTGTAGCTGTCCATTCTGTAAACAATGTTTTGCACATTTTTTGTAAAATTTTCAGAACAAAGAGAATCATGTTTTAAGTAGGAGAAAGGCTTCAAACTGTCCATTCTGTGAGAGAAAGAAATAATCTTGGGCCTACGGCCCTCAATTAGTTCTTTCTGTCACAGAATGGACAGTTTTTGGCCTTTCTCCTTTACTTATTGCTGAATATTACTAATTAGTTGAAATACATTATTTGTTCCCCTATCCTGCCTATGGATATTAAGTTATCAAACTAAGCAACTGCTTAGTGTATAGTTATGATGATCAATGGTACCTCTTTCAAAATTGTGAATGCTATAGCATCTGGCTTAAAACATGAATCAAATTCAATCACTGGAAAGATGTTGTATAATGCTCAGGTGACCTATAAGGCCCATGGGCCTCTTGTTTATGTATAAACTTTGTGAGTTCCCATGAGTTCTTTGTGAGTTCCCATTTTACACAAAGATTGCTTATAACCTAAAGATGTATCATGAACTTGACCCAATGTCATTAGTTTAAATTCAAGGTCAAGGGGAATCAAAGTTTTACATAGAAATATGTAAGAAAAATCTTTGAAAATCTTCTTCTCAAGAACCACTTGGCCAGTTAAGCTGAAACTTATGTAGAAGCATCCTAGGGTAGTGTAGATTTTTAATTGTTCAAATCATGACCCATGGGGTCACAATAGGTATTACAAGGGGAAAATCTGGTAAAGAACAGTATGGTCAAAGCTTCTCGGGTGGGCGATGTGGACGATGTGGCCCATGGGCCTCTTGTTACAAATTCTAATAACATTGGTTATAACTTTCAACAAAAGAAAAATGTGATGAGTAAAGTTTAATCATAAGTCTTTTTAAATGTTTTTTACATTCATTTGATAATAATTGCATATGTAGAAAGTTTATTATGATTTTCTCTTCCTGACCTTTACCTAGAAGTTTGACCTACTTGTCAAAACTTTTGACTTCAGTTATTACATTTGCTCCAGAAGAGGCAAAAGCTTTCAAATTCTACATGATCACATGCGCAGTACAGTTAAGGTGCGCAATGGAAATATTTACTAAATTTTGTATTTAAAAATGTATTTGTTATCGGGATGGCGATTATTTTTAGTACATTATTAATATCGGATAATTGTAATTATGATTAATAAGTACATATCAAGGACGATTATATTTTATATTTAGACTAGTCACGTGATGCGGCAGTCACGCGATTTTAGCACATTGACTTGAAGTATTGATGTTACATATAAATATCACTAGTGCAAGGGCATAACCAAGTTAAATTTCCAAGTTTATTATATAAATATTTTCAACACGCATTGTAGTTTCTAAAAAGTGCTGCGATCCTGTGTAAATTCTTCAATTTCATTGTTAAAATTATACTTGTATGACCGAATGCTATATTTTTTGCTGGTCAGCGGCATGAAATATTGATATAATTAAATTGTTTTTAAGATTTCATCAGGATCGCAGCACTTTTCAGATACCTTAATAGTTCTATAATTGAAATGTTAAAGCTTACTTTGATCCATAGAGTGTATGCCCTTGCACTAGATCGATTTATTAAGACCCCCCACATTACCCTCCGATGTACTTGCATACAAATATACGGCAGTGTCAATTAAATACGTAATGTACAGAAAATATATTAATAAAATAGTGAAGAAGACATTAAATTCAAGTTATTGGCCCATAGAATATCTGTAAATAATATTTTGTTTAATTAGAGAATACATATTTTGTTGAGAAAATATCACTTGATCTGTCTCTCACTGCGTACGAACTACGTCACGTTGTAAGAAATGACGTCATATTGACAAGTGTATTGCGATCAGTGACTTGTTTATAAATTGTTATGTGGGATTCAACTAATGACAAAACAGCACGCTGTAGTAAGTTTTTATGAAGTCGATGATTTCTTACTGGTTACATTAGCAGATTAACTCATTTTGTGGTATTTTAAAGAAATGCTGTATGATGTATATTGTGTATGATGTCATAGTCAAGTTTTCCCGTACAAATTAGGCTCCACCTCCTTTTTGTAACCTTAACTGTGCTGCGTGTACATTACTTGTGATAATACCGTTCAGATTGTTTAATGATATTTGATCTCATGACCTTGAAGTTTGATGCAGATTTTAGAATATTTAATTTATGCTGCAACTTTCATCAAATTAAAGAATTATTCTTTTTGTATGAAACACAAACATTAAGACATCATTTTTGTAAAAAAAAATTTTTTTTGATTAAAAAAAAAAAATCCAAGCCCATTGGTCCAATGACACAAATGGGGTTATATTGAGGCCCAAACATTTACATAAAACGTAAATTGAAAATCTCTTTTAAAAAATCTTAAGTAATTTATTGAAGAATAATCATGGTTTTATAATAGATTTTTTTTCTTATGTATAGGACAGAGGACTTGTTGAATCATGCTTGGATAACATATCATGTTGCAGCAGATCTACTGAGTTTGGTTTTGGAAACGTGTAAATTCAGAACTGGTTACTGTATTGGAACCTTTAAAATTTTTGCTACAGCCATAGCTGTTTATGATTGGCTCCTGCAAAAGAGGGGTAGCGAAGAGGGAGGGACGCAGCACAGAACCCAAAGCCATTTGAGTGTTCTTCACAAGCAAAGGGATGCCTTCATTTTTTGGTTTAAAGAAGCATATTTTACAGATATGAAAAAATATTTCAAGGTTTGTTTTATTTCTGCACCCATGCAATCAGATACATGTACATTGTACATGTATATGCACCAAATTGCAATTCTGGGCCTTGCCAAAATCAGATGGTTTTAAATATATTAATTAAAACATTAAATGGGAGCACATTAACCAAAATCTTGAATAGATGCTAAACTAACCCTCATAGATCAAAAAGGTGAAAGAACTATACAGCCTATATATATTCAGTGGGTGCTAGACTAACCTTATCAAGAATAATCTTAATCTCTTAGGCTGGTGCAAAGCTATCCATTAATCAGTCCAATAATGTGCAAAGGACTAGCCAATATCAGTCGAGTGGTATGTGATGGACTTACCCTAAAATCTCTGGTGAGGGCAAGCAACAAGCCAATTGAGTGAAATTGTATGAGGGGACAAATATCGAATTGATGGCTTTTGAACAATGCCACCAAGGATTGATATGGGAATAGTGTGATGTTATAAACACTGATTTTTAGCTCACCTCGACGAAGTCGAGATGAGCTTATGCTATACCCCCGGCGTTGGCGTCGGTGTCGGCGTTAGCGTCGGCGTCCCAGGTTAAAGTTTTAGGAGCAAGTCCATTCCCAAGTAACTATAAGCCCTACCTGAACCAAACTTGCATGGATGATGCATCTAGGGATGGACACTACCAGACTTGCTTCGGATGCTGGATCTGACCTACATTTTCATTCCCAAGTAACTATGAGCCCTACCTGAAGCAAACTTGCATGGATGATGTATCTAGGGATGGACACTACCAGACTTGCTTCGGATGCTGGATCTGACCTACATTTTTCATTCCCAAGTAACTGTAAGCCCTAGCTAAACCAAACTTGCATGGATGATGTATCTTAGGATGGACACTACCAGGCTTGCTTCGGATGCTGGATCTGACCTACATTTTCATTCCCAAGTAACTATAAGCCCTAGCTAAACCAAACTTGCATGGATGATGCATCTTAGGATGGACACTATTAGACTTGCTTGGGATGCTGGATCCGACCTATATTTTCCATACAAGAGCCCAGGTTAAAGTTTTGGGAACAGATCAATCCGAATGAACTTGAAGTCTTTGATATCTGCAGTTTTAACAGTTATGAATATTTGTTTACACAATACATGTTTTTCACACTACATGCATAGAAATGTGTATATACCATGTAGAGGGTTAAGCATAACTTGCAAGAATATTATTGGGATGAATACTTAATATTAAGAAAATATGATGTAGGATTTGCATTACTAAAACTGATAACATTCGTCGAGGTGAGCTTCGTAATCTTTGATTACCTATGTTTTTAGCTCTACTGGTCAGAGACCAGAAGAGCTTATGCAATGGTAATGCGTCCGGCGTCCGTCCGTCTGTCTGTCTGTAAACAATTTTTCAAAATGCTATTCCTCCTACAGTTTTGATCTGATTTCAATATAACTTGACATATAAGTAGACTACACTAAGATACATAATTCTATGTATCGGTTTTTGATTTCAACGAACGGTGTTGACGTTGTTACTAAAAATAGAAATTTCTGTGAAATTCTTTCAAAATGCTACTCCTCCTACAGTTTTGGTCTGATTTCAATATAACTTGGCACACAAGTAGACTACACTAAGATACATAATTCTGAATATCGGTTTTTGATTTCGATGAACGGTGTTGGCGTTGTTACTAAAATTAGAAATTTCAGTGAAATTCTTTCAAAATGCTACTCCTCCTACAGTTTTGGTCTGATTTCAATATAACTTGGCACACAAGTAGACTACACTAAGATACATAATTCGGTGTGTCGGTTTTTGATTCGATGAACGGTGTTGGCGTTGTTACTAAAAATAGAAATTTCAGTGAAATTCTTTCAAAATGCTACTCCTCCTACAGTTTTGGTCTGATTTCAATATAACTTGGCACACAAGTAGATTACACTAAGATACATAATTCTGATTATCGGTTTTTGATTTCGACGAATGGTGTTGGCGTTGTTACTAAAAATAGAAATTTCAGTGAAATTCTTTCAAATTGCTACTCCTCCTACAGTTTTGGTCTGATTTCAATATAACTTGGCACACAAGTAGACTACACTAAGGTTCATAATTCTTTATATCTGTTTTTGACTTCAGTGAACATTATTACCTTGGTTAATAAAGATAGCAATTTCTATTACTCTCAAAATGCTACTTCAAATACAGTTTTAGTCTGATTATAATATAATGTGGCATGCAAGTAGACTACACTAAGAACATAAAGAGACTTATTCAAGGATCATTATTCTCTTTTTTGCTAGTGTAAAGTTTCAATTCCCAACTGCTTAAGTACTTTCCTCTTACTTTGCTATAAGTACAAACCAGTAGAGCTTCAGTCTCGACAGAGACTTCTGGTTTACCATACCATTGGACTTCATTGTGTCAGACTATGCACATTAGTTCAGCATGTCTCATAGGAAATTAGCCATCAGACTTTGGCATAACCATTTCTTTTAGTTTTGTCTTATCCTTGTGTATCATTCTACATACACTGATCTGTTTAATGTGCACTTTGATATTCAGAAATTTCACAAATTTGCAGAAGATATAGGTAAATGTAGTCTATTTGTCACATTAACCTTTTAATTCCCCGTCTTCTTAATTCTCATTCTGCACAAAGCTGTTGCATGTAAATTTTGAATATTTTTCCATTCATAAAACTTAATACTTGCTACAATTGCATTTGGTGTCATGTTTTTAACATCTGTATTTTATGTTTACATGTATATTAAAAATTTCATTAAATCTAACTATGATAATTAAAATCATTTATGGTGCTAAGAATTTTATTTTTTTATTTTTTTTTTTTTTTGCATTGTGCTTCCAACCTAAAAATCTCTGTTTTTTTTTTATTAACTTTTGTGATCTTAATGTTTGCTACTTGTTGATTTTGTCCTACAAAGATAAAAGCAGTTTGTAATATTTGTAGCTTTTAATTTATAGATGTTTTTCAGAAATGTTTGGTCTAAATATTTTTCCAGGCTTGGTCCATTGTCTTCACAATGAAGCTGAGGGATGGAAACATCAAAACAGCACTTCTTTGTGAACTGAAGCGTGCACTCAAAACTGACATTCCATTAAGACATGTAAGTTAATTAGGATTGTTTTTTCTGCTGATAGTGTTTATCAAAAAAATTCAACAAATTGGGTGTGGCTTCACAAACACTTGTGTGTGGTAGCCCAATATGTTGGGTTTGAGTGGAATTAGCACTTTGGCACATAAAACTTTGTATAAAACGCATAAATGAGTTGTGAATTATTTAGAATTTATCGAAATTTATTACACAACTACAATACATTGAAAAAAATGTAATAAGGATGTGAAAATATGCGAATTATTTGTAAAATTATGATTTAAAATGAAGGTGTTGGCGTTTATTATGATGAAAGTCAAATTGTTGAATTTTATCATATTATTTAGTACAGCTAGTTTGGACATATGTTGAAAACTTGTGAAACTGCATTAAGTGACTGTCAAAAACCAAAGGGCTATATTCAAAGTGATTGTTTAATTTTTTTTCTAGGTTGCTGCAGACAAATTGCTTGACATTTATTGTTCTGATGATGAATATCATGCGGAAGTGGAAGATGTATTAACTGAGATTGTATTTGAGGTACTATATTTTGAATTACTTTTGCCAAAACTGGCTTTTTGAATATTCAGAAATAATTTTAAGATTTGATTTTTCAATTGAGGAAAATGAAATAAGTTTGACAAAACAGGCTGAAGTAATGAAAAATTGCATTCTACATGTATAATTATAACCCTTCATATTTTCATTTAAGATTGTTGGAAAAGGCTGCAAAGTGAAGGACAGCATACTCTTTAGTAAAAAAGCAGATCGATATGGAGTTATTCTCTCTAAGCATTTTGAAAAGACATGGAAGAAAAAGAGTTCTGAAGGACAGCAGTCGATGTTGGAATTTACTTTATCCTGGCCTTCTTTCTTCCATTTTCTCAATATGTTTTGTAAGTTTTATGATGAAAGAAAGGGACAACAATTATCAGCAACAATATTTTTTGCTTAGAGATCAGTGGACAAATTTTAACCAAACAGAGCACAAAGCATCACTGGTTGAAGGGGATTTTAGTTTGTTCACAGGAAGTGCCACACCCTTTTCAAGGGGAGATAATGTAGAATTAGTGAAAATTCAATGGGATCTATCTTCTCAATAACTACTAGGCCAGATATGAAAAGATTCATATGAAAGCTTCTTTACTTAATAGTGTAAATTAATTCTTTTTTGTTCAAATTATTCCCCCCCTTTCAGCTGTAGGGTGGGGCCACATTAGGAACGAAGTTTTACAGAGATATACATACTAGGTCAAACTCATTAAAAGCAGAAACTCTTTTTAAGCAATGCCATAATTGATCATGTTGATATTTTTGTTCAATTCTCAAACTCTGGACGTGGGGATAGACTGCAATATTGAATAAATATGACATTTTTTGCATATATTTAAGAGCACACTTAAACAAATTCTCTAATTTTTGGTTAAATGTAAACGGTTTTTCAAATTGTCTGATGCATGATACATTTTGTGAACTGATGTACAATATGTTTCAGATCAACAAGAGAAGAAGTCCAGTCTCCTGTCAAAAGACAGTGGAGGCTTATTAATCACTGCAGCAAGACAGGTGTGGACTGTGTACGAAGAACTGCTGACTGGAGAAATAACTGTCCTAAATTTCCGTCTCGTCCAAGAAAATCAGGAAAACTTCCTCAAAATCATCAAGATCATGATAGAAAGGGACCAGAAGGATTGTGTCTTCAGTGAAACTGTTACTGTTACTTTGATAAAAGTTAGAGAAAAAGAAATCTTCCATTTTGAGAGTATTTTATGTGATGTGGGAATTTTCACAGAAATGTGTCAGCATTTTGAAGGTAAGCATAACTGTTTGTAAACAAATTTCATAAATAGGTCAGTTGAGCTCCAGTTTCTCTAACATAGATATAATACCATGGATATGTCAAAGTGATTTAAAGGTCCCAGCTACTTGTTTTTTATAAGTATTTTACCCTGGATACCTCAAATCCTTGGTTAAATCGAGAAAAAAATGTCAGCCTCGTTGAATTTGAGATAATAAGGTTTGACTGAACATTGTTTACACCTAGAATGATGCTGTCGCCATGAAAATTCTTGAAATAATAAAAAACTTTTTTTTCAAGTGGACACCTTAGCATATGATGAAGCTTTATCAACATTCAGAGATTTGAAGGGACATAAAATTTCCAGTCTCTGTAAGCCTGCAACCTTAAACAAAATACAAGATGTTGAGTCCTATGAGCCCCAGATATGTGCATTCACCATTGAGGATGGGGTTTTAGAAATCATTCCACAAATGCTGAAGTAAGTCTTTTGCTATGTGCAAGAGGCAATTTTTTTGTTGTTTAAACACTGCAAACATCATGGCAGACAATATTTTGTATCCAACATAGCTTAAATTAATATCATGCAGAAAAAAATTACTTCATTACTTCTGTAGAAGAAAGAATTGGGAAAAAATCTAAGTAATACTTCATATACTTGTGTGAAGTGAACACAATCGAAGCAAACACCTGTTATAATGGTGATGCATGATAATGTATGATGTATTACCTGTATACTAGTCAGACAAGTGCCTTTTTTCTTGTGTAGCACGTTGTTTGGGGAAAACTCATTTGTTTGCTCTTGCAAATACATTTAGCTTTTAAATTGAAACTTAAAAATGCTATATCTTAAAAATTAATGCAGGTGCAGTAAAGGAACCCTCTTTATGAAACTCTGGGAAAGGAGAGGTAGAAAATGTGTGCAAGATAAACAAGGAGTGCCCCTGACAACAGAGGAAGTGATTTCATTGGTCTGGGAACCAGTTTACGAAAATCTCCAGAACATCACAAAGCAAATACGGGATGGCACAATGCTCTTCACCGAATTCCAGAAACATTTTGGGAAAATGCATGACGACAATTTAGTCAAAGAACTCCAACACCTATCTCCAGATGGCGACAGGGATTGGATAGAGAAAAGAATGGAGCAAATTCGAGAACATAGAACAGTCCAGCAGTGTGTTGAAGGAGCTAGTGTTATCATGAATGTCGTGGAGACTTATAAATTGGAGGGAAATTTTGATCAAGTGAATTTGATTGTTGAATTGGTATGTATTATTTTATTCCATTGAAAGTTAACGGCAATACTTTGAAAAGCATGTCATTGAGATTTCAATTCAAAAATGTATAATACAGTTTATAACAATTTACAGGTACTTTGTGTTTACCAGAAATTTTCATTGAAAAGTGTTTTGGACTTCATTATGTAGAAATTTAAAAAAGAGTACTTCTTGAGCATATATCAGACTGCATTTATGATTGAAGTAATGGATAACATATATTAAATTATCATAAATCAACATATTCATTATAGTGGTACTTTTTTTTAATTTTGTTCAATTAGGCTAGTGGAAAGGATATCGCTATGAACAAACTTGACAAGGATTTGATAAAGGCAACAGTGAGTTTGAAAGGAATGACAAGGGAACAAGCACATTGTCTTGGAGCATTTATGGAATGTAAACCTCTGGTGGAATGGATCAGGGGATCCATGAAATGTAGGATATGAATAGAATAAATTTTCAGATAGATTTTAATTCTAAAAAATTTTGATAAAAGCTTAATCCATATCGAGTTAAACTTTCTTTAAATTTGGATCATAGGTACATATTATGTACATGTATATCAAGTTTCATGGAAATGTTGAAGTGATATTGAAGTGCCAACTGCTCTTTTTTTCAACCTTTAATGTATCTCAAATTTTCAATATCTCAACGTCATCATCTTCAAGATGATTAAGTTTGACTAATTAAATTTTCTACGGGACTTAATGCAACATTTTAGATTGTTTCTCAGTCTGAAATTTCTGGGATTTTTCTTATATAGCTCTCCAAGAGTTGAAGGTGTTTGTTGACCTTGCTAGTATTTCTGCTGGTGAAGGTGACATGGAGGTTGCGAAGGTCAAATGTCTTCATGCTGCAACAACTGGATATGCACCACTGATTTTCAATTTAGATGAAAAATGTGGCTCGAAGATGTTCCTTGAGAAATGTGAACTTGTATGGAAAGAGCTGGCCTCAGATCCCAAACTACCAGAAAAGCTGGCAAGTCTATGATCATCAATTTGCATTCTTGTTCTGAAATTAAAGCCATGCATTATTTTTGCTGATTGAAATTGCCAATTTAATACAGTGAAAACTGTCTAATCCAACACCTGTTTAATCCGTCATACTGTAAATACTAAGTAAACATATAATTTCTATCCCATTTTTAGCTCTTCTGAGCCAAAGGCTCAAAGAGCTAATGCTATGGCCATTTGTGCGGTATGCGTCGTGCGGTGTGCGTTAACTTTTTAGAATATGGGCCATAACTCAAGAACTCCTTCGCCAATCATTGTCAAATTTGTCACAGGGTATCCTTGGCCCAAGGGCTACGCTTTATACTAAAACTAGGGTTGGGACCCTAAAACAAAGAGAGATAATCAGGAAAATGAAACCAAAAGTACTGGTTGCTAAAAAATCTTCTTCTCCAGAACCACCAGGCAGATTTTCGCCAAACTTACATACAAGGGTCAGGATATGTTGAAGATTAAAAATTGTTCAAGGCATGACCCTGGGGCAAAGGGCGTGGTCTCAAGGTCACTTGAAAGTTAATCAAAATTTATACTTAATAAAAACGTTGATATTTTGCTTACTATAAAGACTAGGATCATCAAATCTTATAAGTAATCAGGGTTTAAACTTAACGCTCGCCCACTCGCAAATTGCGAGTAAAAATTGGTGTGGGCTCATAAAATTTGTAAGTTGCTCGCCCACGTGGCGAATATAAATTCTACAGGGGGCCGAATTCATTCCCATTCCCCTTACTGAAAAACAGACATTTTACGCAGGTTTTTTATTTAAAACAACAGAGAAATGAAATAAATCACAGCAATATGGTCCTATTGTTCGTAAATATCCCTCATCTTTTCCATTTTAAGTACTACACGATTTGTGAAATTCCCTAAAACGATCGTCTTTTTTCTTAATCCGAATTTCCTCCAACCCTCTGTAAATGGTTGATACGTGATAGATATACAATTTAAATAACTCCCAACTACTCAGTCATATGAATAGTAAGTGTTTTCACCTATTTCAGTCATGTTGTAGTTAAAATTTTTAACCTAGAAAATCTTATTGTGTCATTGTCAATTTATCATTTGAAGACATGTACCACTGTCCAGGGCTACGTATTTATTTAAGAAATAAGGTATCATTTTTTGAGTTTTATTGAGATGTAAAACGGGTTGGTCACGTGATCAAATCCCATAAAGTCCGAAGGGCTTTATGGAAGATTTGATCATGTGCCAACCCGTTTTACATCTCAATAAAACTCAAAAAATGATACCTTATTACTTATATTTACATTTGTGACTTATTCATACTTTATATTTGCCTGATTGTTACTTTTAACGTGTGAAATGCGTCAATTTTTCAAACCCAACGGCATGTATGTAATCCACTAAACGCGCGTCGACCCTTTATGACGTCACAGAGAAATTACGTCGAACGTTTATTTAAACGCACATCTTTGACCTCTTGACCCCATACTTGTATTTATACAGTTATAAAAACGCTTGCCTTTAGTAGTGTTATATAAAGGAAAACATTTGCAAATGTAAATATATACATGTATAACCAAGTAAAAAAAAAAGATAGTAAAATGTTTATTGACTACAATTTTATTTCCTTTGATTAATATTTATATGACATCTGATTTTTATAAAGTAAGAACTTCAATTTCAAACAGATGAATTTATATATGTATTTCATTTGTATCTACTTTTTGTCCCAGTATCTATGCTTTTTAAAAAACACAGAGACTGTGGGCTAACAAACTTAGCAGTGGGCTCCTAAATTTGAAATGTCAGGAGCCCACATGGCTCTTGGAAATTTCAGTTAAGTTTAAACCCTGAAGTTGATGCATCTTATGACTTCACATCATGTTAAAACAAAAGTAGGTCACGGTGACCTACCTTTTAAATTTTATGGGCTTTTGTTTTCAAATTGATTTGGAGGCATATCTTGGACACTTTGAGGCCTATGATCATCAAACTTTGTCAGTTGATGCATCTTGGGTCTTTGAACAACGTCAACTTAAAAGTAGGTCACCATGACCTACTTTTTGAATTTTATGGCTCATCTTTTCTAAAACATTTAATCCCATTATTTCAGACTCTGAGAGGTTTAGAATCATCAAATCTTGTAAGTTGATGCATCTTGAGACCTTAAAACATATTTATGAAAAAGTAGGTCACGTGACCTACTTTTTGAATTTTGCAGGCATTTGTTTTCAATTTGTTTAAAAGGCATATTTTGAATACTTTCAGACCTATGATTATCAAACTTTGTCAGTTGATGCATCTTAGAACTTCGGAAAATGTCAACCAAAAAGTAGGTCACGGTGACCTACTTTTGACATTTTATGACTTTATTTAAGTATCTTAGGTACTTTTTGGCTTAAAATCATCAAACTTTGTCAGTTGATACAACTTGGGTTTTCAGAGAATGTCGACTAAGAAGTAGGTCACTGTGACCTAGTTTTGACATTTTATGGCTATATTCAAGTAACTTAGGTACTTTTTGACTTTAGAATCATCAAACTTTGTTAGTTGATGCAACTTGGGATTTCAGAACATGTCTACTATAAAGTAGGTCACTGTGACCTAGTTTTGAATTGTATGGCTAAATTTAAGTATCCCAGGTACTTTTTAGCCTAGAATTGTCAAATGTTGTCAATTGAGGCATCTTGGGTTTTTGGAGAATGTCAACTAAAAAGTAGGTCACAATGACCTACTTTTGAGTATCTCAGGTTCTTTTTGACTTAGAATCATCAAACATTGTCAGGTGATGCATCTTGGGTCCTCGGAAAATGTCAACCAAAGAGTAGGTCGTGGTGACCTCTTTTGACATTTTATGGCTATATTTAAGTATCTCAGGTTCTTTTTGGCTTAGAATTATCAAACTTTGTCAGTTGATGCAACTTGGGTTTTCTGAGAATGTTGACCAAAACGTTGGTCACTGTGACCTTATTTATAACATTTTATGGCTATATTTAAGTGTCTTAGGTACTTTTTTGGCTTAGAATTATCAAACATTGTCAGTTGAGGCATCTTGGGTTTTTGGAGAATGTCGACCAAAAAGTAGGTCTTGTGACCTACTTTTGATTACTTGGGTCCTCGGAAAATATTGACAAAAAAGTAGGTCACTGTGACCTATATTTGACATTTTATCACTTTATTTAAGTATCTCTGGTACTTATTGGCTTAGAATCATCAAACTCTGATAGTTGATGCATCTTGGGTTTGGAGAATGTCAACCATAAGAAGGTCACAGTGACCTACTTTTGAATATATGAGGTACTTATTGGCTTAGAACCATCAATCTTTGTCAATTAATGCATCTCGAGTCCTCAGAAAGTTTCAATCAAAAAGTAGGTCACCGTGACCTACTTATGGTATTTTATAGGTATACTGAAATATCTTTAGTCCTAACTGGCTTAGAATCATCAAACTTTGTCAGTTCGGGATACTTGGAGTTAAAGGCTTCAAATAGAAGTGATAGATTTTACAATTTATCAGAAGAGCGATTCAAGGCCCTTAGGCCTCTTGTCCTAATTTTTATAGTTATTTTATTTCTATTTTACATTACCGACTGGACACAACCTAACACCAGAGCAAACCGGAAGCATACCCCGGGTTCGAACAGGGTCCGCTTCGGGTTCTCTTCCAGAAATTTTGGGACCGCTCTGGGTGCGCTCTGGGTGCGCCTTGGGTGCGCTTCGGGTTTGCTCGGGGTCAGCTCTGGGTCTGCTAGAGTAAACCCAGCGTTCGCTTTCTGGGACCGCTTTACGCACTGATGCGTGAAGCGTCTTGTATATTCTAACAGTAATGGAATTGCCGAATCAATCACTGTTGTTTGGCGGCGATCGATACATGTACACTGTACATGTAGAAAGTAACATTATGGAGAACATTGATAAAATTTCCAAAATTCAACTGTACATTCGATGTAGATTTAAAATTATTTCCTTGATATCTCTGCTCTCGGAATTTCGATCCTGAGAAATTCCAAGTTATTTAACACAGGGCTATTAGGCATTTATTTTTCTTTATTTATAATGTGAAAACAAAAACAGAAGAGGAAGAAAAAGGTGTTGAATCAATTTTCAATGTATCGAATGGTGTACAAGTGAAACTGACAAAAGCATCTAAACAAATAACCTTTCAAATTCATGTGTTATATAGTTCTGAAGTACATTTTTTATTCTTTATGTTTTGCTAAATCGTAGTTTAAATGTTTGACAAACACTTAATTATGATATCTATAAATTAACCTATTGTACACATATTTTTTTTAGATTTCATTTATAGTAGTTATACATTGAAAGTTCGTAATAGATATTTACCGAACATTTTCTAAAAAAAAAAAATTATATGAGATCTTTATTACGCTCAGAATTAATGAACGAGTATGATTTTAATCAGGATGAAAAAAAAAAAGAAGACAAATGATAATGTTCTCCCGAAAAGAATATATTAAAATACCCCCTACCTCAATAAAGACATTAATGAAATTTAAAATTATTTTTAAAAATATTTCTAATTAATTGCTTTAAAAAAAAATAAATGAATAAATATAACATACAGCCCAGAGAATTAAACTAAATAAATATAAAATATTATTTTACAATCATAATAGATTTATACTGTACATTCTGATGCTTTGCTTGTATGTACAGTGTTTGGAATTATATCGAATAACATCACACATTAGATCTTTTATCCCAATCGACAGATCAATATGCCATTTGGATTGGTCGAAGCGCTGATTGGTTAATCGTTAATCCTGATTGACAGCTCTGTAAAGAAATACCAACGAGCGTTTGCTTTCTGGGACCACTACTGAATTTGGGGTTTGCTCTCTGGATCCGCTTCTGGTTCGCTCAGGGTCCACTGTGGGTTCGTTTGGGGTCCGCTATTGGTTTTGCTCAGGGTCAGCCCTAGTGGACCCCAAGCGAACCAGAAGCAGACCCAGAGAGCACACCCGGCTTCCGCTCCGGGTTCGCTTTCTGTTAGGTTGTGTCTGGTCAGTACTGTACACTGTCTAATCTGAACACTGTCTATTCCGACTCAAATTTTCTCTCCCAGTGCATGTCAGCTTAGACAGGTTTTACTGTGTAGTCTACAAGTAAGATTTTATTGCATTTATTTCATTGAAAGATAAGATGATTTGAATAGCCTTTTACATGACTGTATTGAATTTCATAGATTGACACCAAGAGACAGTTGGAGTGGCTGAACAGTGTGAAGTCTGCCCAGGGGTCGGTGGAGGTGACCTCCATGAGACAAGCTGAGGCCATCAACTCTGTAGGGATATACATGGTGGGGAAGATAGACCCAAATCTACACAAAGAAAAACCTGTGAGTATAAATATGCCAATGTCCTTAATCATGCATAAATTAAAACATATCATTTCTATTTAATTGAAACAATTTCAACAGCATTTGATTTGATATTTGAAACAAGTTAAACTTGTTCCATCTCAAGTTGGTGTAAGTACTACCAGATCTAAACAAACCCAGTAGCCACAGGGAATATCTGCATTTATTTTATTGCAAGCACATGCATTTTGAATAAATTGGTGTCTTGTGACTGGGATAATAAGATTTTACGGTATCTTGCCTTTCAGACATTAGAGGATGTTCTACAGCTACATGTACAGGAGGACAATGAAGGTTCTAGGCTGAGGAAGAAATACAAGTATAAAGAGCTACAGGAACTTCAGAGTAAACTCATGCTGGTGGCTGGGAAGGCAGAAATGGGGAAAGATGATGTGGAAAGATTTACTAGTGTAAGAAATTGACATTGTTTCTCAGTCTATAGTTTCACTATCAAATTTCAATTGAAATCAGACCTTAAATTTGTTTCAACTGTACTAGCAGAGGGACAGAAAGAGTTGAATCTTAGTGCATATTTAGCCTTTCTCATGAGAGAATTTCGAAACTAACATTTATTTTGCAGGTGTTTGATGCAGTTGTAAGACTTTGCAATGTGTACATCAAACTTGTGTCCTCTGGTTGTGTGCTGTTCTCAAATTGGCAGGCCAAATTTCTTTGTGATCCAGAGAGAAAAGCTTGTGCCTTTGTCAAGTTTGGAAGTGGTGAAGGCTGCACCCAGTTAAAAGGAAGAAAATCTGAGGAAGAGGATGTCAGCACTATCATTCCTAGGCTTGCCAAATTCATGGAAACTTGTTTGGAAAAATGGTTGAAATATATTGATCTGAAAAGGGATGGGTACCATCACCTTAACTTTTTCACTATTGACCAAATGGTGATTTTGCAAAGGGAGTTAGTTTTGATGGGAGGCGAGGTAGAGCCATCTGATTTTATTTACCCACTTCTATCCATTGTCAAACATGACTGTACAAAAATGGATTTGATTGGTGCACTGAAAAAGGCCAAAGGTGATGTATCCCAAAAAGAGGCTGAACTGGAAGTTGAAATGACAGAAGATGAGGTGGAAGACAAAGAGGATTCAGATGATGAAGGCCAGACAAAGGCCATTGCAAAATTCATTTCAGCCATTATTGATTCTGGTTACTCTGAGAAGCTAGCCAGAGAAGCTTTGAGAAAGGGCATGATTGATCCTGAAGAAATTGAAGAAGGTAATGATTAGAAGTTGGAAATAAAGTTACATGCAAATTGCACTGAAAGTTGAAAACAGAAAACTCAGAATTTTATGTCAACAATAAATGCAAGTGCTTTTTACATTGTAAATGATGAATTTGTATTTATATTAACAGCAGTAGATACAGGGTACATGTAAGGGAGGAAATTGCCCTTCCCCATCCCAGTGTTTTCCCTAATAACCTGCTAACTTGCCAAATTGACTGCTTCAGTTGACAAAAATGCCGCTTTGAAATAAAAATTTAAAATTAAATTGCTATAAGGTTTATTGAAAATTTGAACATAAACCTTAGCCCCTAGCCTGTTACAACTGATCTCTAAATCCCCTTTCTTACTGATATGAAATTTCTGTACTTCGCTGTTAAATATGAGAAATGCCCTAGCTGTACCGAACTTAGATCAACATTATATATTTACAGGCATTGTGTGGTGTATGGAACATGAGGATGAGGCAGAGATGGAGGTAGAAGTCAGTGAGGAGCAGGTGAAGGTGGTAGTAGAGGACTACGAGGGCTGGACCAAATCTGACACGTCTATCTCCACTATGACCCAGAATATCTTGTTTGATCTCCAGTACAACAAAGAGTAAGGAGGAATAGTCTTAAATTTTTTTTTAGCTTTCTTTTTTCAGAAAAAATATTTTTAAGATGCTTAGCTATTTTTCATTAAAATGTGCTACTAGATATGAAATACATGAATACTATGTGACATAAATGTGCATAGTCTTTGATTAAAAAAAGGGGGGAGGGGGGGGGGGGGG
>PRKT01000004.1:290463-349759 GCA_003671525.1 Saccostrea glomerata | reverse complement strand
CCCTAGCACTAGAACCCCTGACCCCAGGGCCATGAATTTCACAATTTTGGTAGAGGACTCATTGCTGATTACAATCATGCAAACAGTTTGACTGCTTGATGTCCAGGAGTAAAGAAGAAGATTTTTAAAGATTGCATTAATTTTAGTGGTTTTGGCCCCACCCCTCAGGCCCCAGGGGGGCAGGGATGATGAAATTTACAATTTTTGTTCCCCTTCACCCATAGATGCTTTTTGACAAATTTGGTTGAAATTGGTTCAGTGGTTGCAGAGGAGAAGCTGAAAATGTTCAAATGTTAACGCACGACAGACGACGGACGACGACGGACAAAAACAGATAGATGATAACTTATATGAATGATAACTTATGGCCAAGATCTATACCCTCTAAACGATTGATAGCTTAAAACTAACACACCCGTAAGTAAACAATATACGATATCAGATAATGAATTTATTAAACATACCCTGTTTTTCTTCTGTTTCTTCCTCGTCAGAAAACGCGAAATTCTGAAACTCTATGTCTAATTCCTCCACTAAAGAGTCATCTTTCCCTTCATCATCATCGTCATCTTTCTTCCTTTTGACAGAAGTCGTCTCTGTTTCTGAAGAAGAAGATGCCGGCGAGTTACGGGAATATAATAATAATTCGTCTTCATTGTCCACTTCCATTTCATCAATATCTGCGTCCGAGTCCTTTCTCTCCATTTTACAAATTTGACATTTCTTAGCGTACCTGACTACTGTGAAATAAAAATACACAATTTTCCGAGTAGTTTTCTAAAAACGAGATAAAAATAGATTGCAATGAAAGACGAAAACGGAAGTGCATTTAAATCACCCTTGCACATATATAGATTTCTGAAAATATACTCTGTGTGTGTGAATTTAAACTACCCGATTTGTAAAGTTCATTGATTTGTAAGTACGTTTACACAGTCTTTAATTTGCAGTTAATGCGCCCAGCATTTAATTTTTTCTTTCACGTTTTCTCTATACCAGCTATAGCCTAGTATGCGGATAAATTATTTATATAGGAGCTTTTCAATATCTATATTTAATCAATGAATTCATATATTCTTTTGACATTGCATAAAAAAATGCACATACATGTATCAAGTATGTTCAAATTTATCATATTACAGTATTAATTTTTTCGATCGAGCAGCAATTTTAAGATTATATGGAAAATGGGACCTTGTAGTTTCATTTTCATTTACTTACAGAAAACGAACTTTGAGCTATTGAAAAGTTCTTGTGCAAGAATACAGTCTAAGTTTTGAGGTAATACAGAATTTGAAATATGCATTTTAATTTTTTTTTCACACTTGCTCATTAATTTTAGTTAAATAACGCAATCTTCTCTTAAATCCATCCGACCCCCCCCCCCCCCCCCCCCCCCCCCCACCCCCCCCCCCCCCCCCCCCCCCCCGTCTTCATTTAGTATATTCTCTCAAATACCTGGTATTAATAGTATTTGTCTCACATAAATGTAACCAATTTTAAATTGAGAAAAGTAAAACTAAGAGTACTTATTTTCTCAAATTTTTTATTGTCTAGAAGTATTTCAATTATTTTAATTACAGAGTCATGAAATGTGGGTGTGGTCTGCAACTCGGAGATGGGGTGAAATTCTGTCCAGAATGCGGTCAGAAAAGGCAGAAGGGGGTCATATCGACCCCCACAGCCCTGTGTCCCAATACGGTCTTCGATGGGAAGAGGTCCACGAAATCGTGTGGTGCTGAGGTTTCAGACACACAGCAGAAGTGCAATAGGTGCAGCTGGTTGGTGGATCCTAAAGTTTTCATGGCGGGGTCCAAGATGTGCGACGGCATCTCGGAAAATGAAGAACTGTGCATCAACATTGTAACCTCGAGTAACAAATTCTGTGCAGAATGCGGAAAATGTACAATAACTAGATAAAATGTTTATCATCCATGCTAAAAATCATTAGTGGCATGGACTTCAGGAAATACAACCCGCCGTAAATCGAATACCCGTAAAAATTTATGTTTAATACAGTGTATGTCATTCATTAAAAAATGCCAGGCCAATATTTTTAGACATGCAGTGTAAAAATTATAGTTTTATGTATGGCACGCCAAATTCACAAAAATGAGATAAACCTAGTTTCACATTTGATAAACTAGGTTTATCGAATGTAAACTATAGTTTACAAACCGTAAACTATAGTTAACGATTCGTTAAGTATAGTTTTCATCCGTAAAACTATATTTAACGGTTGTTAACTATAGTTTACGAATGATAATCTAAGTTTATCTGTCTGTAATAAGCGTTAACAATAGATTTTGTTGATAAACATAGATTCACGTTTGTAAACTTTAGTTTACAATCGTAAACTATAGTTAAGAGTTGTTAATCATAGTTTCACAAATCGTGAAACTATATTTATCAGATCGTTAACTATAGTTAACGATTGGTAAACTATAGTTTACAAATCGTGAAACTGTATTTATCAGATAATCTATGTTTTGCAATCGCAAATGATTGTTTTCGGTGTTAAGTATAGTTTACGGTTGTGAAACATAGATTATCGCGTTAACTATGGTTTACAGATGTGAAATATAGATTAACGTTGTTAAATATAGTTTACAGTCCGTAAACTATAGTTTACAACCGATAAACCTAGTTTATCGATTGTGAAACTATGATTATCTCATTTTTGTGAATTTGGCGTGCCATATTTATGTGCTGTATATGTTTGTAAAGATATTTATTAATTTTAAATAAATCTTGATCATAAACTATAGTGTTTTCAGAGAGAGAGAGAGAGAGAGGAGTTTTTTCTTGTCCAAAAATTTCAGTCTGATATAAGAACCCAAACTCCCCACTCCCAATAAAAAATCCTGGATCCACCAATGCTATTTGCGATGAACAAAATTTCACCAAAACCACGCAAAAGAGAATTTTTTAAAGGAAAAAAAAACAATTATATACTAAGTCAGACAACATATCTCTGATTTGCAGACACCTGACGTATGATTCACCTCATTTAATCCCCTTGGCTCAAATTCCTCCCCGTGTATCGCATCTGGATTATATGTCTAAAACCATTTCCAAAAATTTGTCAACTTTAAGAGATTGTTCCTCTTCAGGTAACAGTGGCGAATCCGGCAAGAAATATTGAAAAGAGGAGGGGGTGGGGGCTCCGACCAGTTTGGAGTCGGAGTAGGGGTCCACACCCAAAATATTGATTTTAAATCTTAGTTTTTTTTTTAGTCAAAATGGAGGCGAGGACTCTGCACCCTAGTACGAAAAATTTGACGTTTTCCTGGTTTTTTTTACCTGGCATGTAAAATATAAAAATCGTAAAAAAGCCAGGAAAAGGTAAGATTTTTCGGACTATGTGCACCCCTCCTCGCTTCTCTTACTGAATTAAGGAAGGTACATACTTTTACGGATCCAGTTTTAATTTTATACACCAATATATAATTCTGATTATCACTTTTTTTTAAATAAAATATTTTGGTTACTTGAAAATAATTTGAAAAGCATATATTTATTAATTGTAGTGTCAATTTGAATACAAAGCATGTAATATATACATGTACTATTTATGGAAATTAACACTTTACACATAGGATTTATATGCATGCTTTTAGCACATACAGACACAAAATTCTTAATTGCCTTTATGAACATAAACCCTTCTTATTTTTTTAAAAAACAAACTTACTTGAGATCTGTTTTTATAGATTTTAGGCCTACATCATCCTTTCAAATTTTACTTTCGTTTTAAATTTTGTAAAAAATGATTTAAAAAACCTGATATTCCAAAAATGGAGGTATACATGTTCAATGGGCTGTTTTGTTAAATTTTTCGGGTCAATTATAATAAAGTTTGTGTTTTTGTTAACCTTAGATATAATTCTTACTAATTTTAAAGAAAAAATGGCAGGTAAACAATTTAGATTTTGAGAATTATTAAAAATATTTAGATATTTTGAGATGTTATTCTTAAACATGTTAAAGACGTGGACAGATTTAACATCAATTTGTTAATGTTTTCCAGGAAAGATTTCAAATATTCTCCTGGCAAATGAATGCTTTTTGTTTCCACAAGATTTGATATAGATTTGATGTGATTTGGTGCATAGCTAAATAAAGAATGATATCACACTTCTTTATGTTTAACTTTGGCTGTTGATTTTTTAGAGGGATGTATTCTGAGACATGTTGTATGAAAATTAACCTGCGAAGATATGTCTTTTATGGATGTTTTAGTTAGTTTATGAGTTATTCAAGGTATTCAAGTTTAAAAAATGAATTCTAGAATATTATGGACTGCTATTCCTCAGAGAGAGAGAGAGAGAGAGAGGGAGAGGGAGAGAGAGGGAGAGAGAGAGAGAGAGGAAGAGTATATCGGAAACAGTAAGTTTGGTCGTCTTGGATTTTGTTTGCTAGTAGGACAAAGATTCCCGCGATATGCCGAAACAAAAAACGAAAGTGGGATTCTAAGGAAAGATTAATTTTAGGCTTTGTCAGTGCATGATTCAGCAAGAAAGTTGTAAAGTATTTTTGTAAGTACAGAACTAATTCAGATTTAATAAATGTATTTGCTGAAGAATCATTTTAAATGCTACCAAACTCATAAGAAAGACACATTGTCAGCAGTTTTTACATGCAATATTTCTACGTAGAAGTGAATATTAATGACGTGAAAAGCAAACTTGTCTACTGTCAGTAAGGCCAGGAAGGGTTGAAAATTGGATTAATGTATTGATTGACAAAGACAATTGTTCGTTTCCTTGTGATTCTAGAATATTAATTTAAAAAAAAAAGAGGTGTTACTCAATGTTACTTTCGATTTGTGAATTGTTAGTTTCTTTTTAAACTATTGGGAATTTCAAGGTGTGTTATCAGATTATGAATTTTTGAAACTAAAATGGAAAAGAAAGTAAATCTTAAAACGAAAGAAGCATTAAATGATTTTACCTATGGTGAAATTAATTGTGTGTAATGTGACTACTGGATAGCATCACAATGTATATATTGTTATAAATATTAAATAAAATTATCATGATTATCTCAATCTGATATTTTGCCAGGCCTGTTGTACTTTTTCTATAATGATAAATGAATGATGAAAACGGTCCATATATATTTAACTTTTTTTCTTTTCATTTATCTGAATTATCATTTAGTTTAATATTGCATTGCTAAGATCTACACCTACATCGTTATGCCGAAAATGGAATAGATATTATAAATTCTATTCTAAAAAAAATATATTCTATTCTATATGTATGTGATGGCCGATACAAGTGAACTCTAGTCCAGGAAAAGTGCTCCACCAATATACCTTTTGAGCAATATAGCCACTAGCAAGCAAATATGCCTTACTGTCACAGCTCATAGGTGGACCCGGTAGGAACCTGGGCTGGGGGGGGGGGTGGTTGGTTCAAGTCTCCCAACTTTGTTGTTTTCAAAGATATACATAATATAGGCATTGAAATTAGGATTTACCTATTTTTGTTGGTTTAGCCCCCCACTTTCAATTATAGCCACCCCACTTTCAATTTGCGTCCAACTGTGACCTATCATCACCTATGCAGCTGTAAATGAACTGAATAAAAATTGATATCCATATAGTGAATGTCCAGATCTTGAGGCTTGTTTACATTTGCAATATTTTTACTAGTAATTATTTTTTTTTGGTCAATATTTAATGAATATTGTTAGGTACTATGATAAATCATTGTTCCAAATATGGTGCTCAGGTAGGTTTGTTCACTAAAGACCATGTTTTTGGTGAAGCAATATGTTTTGTAAGTCCAGGGAACCCAGGTTCAAATCCCTTTGTCAGGTCTATCGCTTATCTACCTTGCATTTGGTGCCACATTTGATGACATATTGTGAATGAGAAAGGACAATGGACAGGTAAAAAAGCTCTGTCAATGAAGAACAGGGATTGTTGTCTTCAAAGACAAATTAAAACATTGTAAATAGGGAGGAAAATGGTTTATACAGATAGTAGACCACTTGTCTAGTCTGGAGTTCATTGGGGCCTGGCCCCGGGATCATGAAACAAACTTAGACTTAAGTCAAAATTTCAATTATCTTTAAAATCTTTAAAACTTGTTAAAGGAAACTCATAATTTGCATACAACAGCAGAATGATGATACAAAATCGGAAGGCATTTTCATTTTGGGGTGGTTGACCTCTAAAAAAATTCAGCATCTAAGGCATTTTTTGACTTAAGCTTAAGATGCTTCATGATCCCGGGGCGTGGTCTGAAGCATTACACGTTTTATCACTTCCTGTTTCACTACATTTAGACTAGTCTTTGATCAGATCTGAACAACTTGCATTTAGAACAAAAGAAAAGAATATAAATAATACAAAACCAAACTGTAAAAAAAAGATAAATCAGAGAAAAGAAAAAGAAAAATATGACTTGTGCTTTAACATTCTACTTCACACATATTCATATGAGGACAAACAAACAGACTTAGTAAGTTAGAGCATAAATTAACAAATTTTAAATTCATTACTATGATTACTAAACTAGATTGCATATTGAAACAAGAATTTTTTTCCTTACTAGTAGGTACATGAGATAGAAAAAATCATGCAGTGTGTTTGTGGATTCACACTGACAGGTACTGGGGCAAATTTTTGCCCACAGTGTGGAAAAAAGGTAACATGCCAAGGGACTGCAAACAAACAGACTGCTCCATGTCCTAATACAATTCAGGATGGTGAGAGAACATCAGGCATTTGTGGAAAACCGGTGGAAAACTCACAGAAGTTCTGCATTGAATGTGGCTGGAAAGTCGACCCTAGAGCTTTCCTGCCAAGAGCTGTTATGTGCCAGGGAAAGAAACCAAATGGAGCACCATGTGATAACATTGTAACTCCAAATGTCAAGTTTTGCTCAGAATGTGGAAATCCCCCAGACTTTGGAGCCTCTGCTTCTGCAAGTAAGAAGAGAATTTATTAAATTATAAATAATTATTAATTTTTGTATAAAGTGCCAAATTTCTGTTAACATGATTGTGACCATGCAGGGAAACAAATTCATAAACATGATAAAGATACAGTATGTTTAATTATAAAACATTTGACATTTGCTGACCATGATTTTAGAGACTTGAATAACTTTTCAGGGTTGTCTTTAAGAATTTGTATTTTTAGTCCCTCCAGTTGTAAAGAAGGAAGTAATGGCTGCTGAAGGGGAGAGTTTGACCAAGGGACATGAAAGCCAACAGTCAAGTAGCCATCAGCCAGAGCCAACAGCCCAGGACATGGACTTTGAATTTGTGAATTTAACTCAAAGTAATGAAGGACTAAGAAGAACAGATAGCTATGAAAAAGCTACCAATTTGGAGAACAGTTCAGATTTCTGCAATGGTTTTCCAAAATTTACCGGTGACTCAAAGTCTTCCTCTCAAAGTTCGGTCACTCAGGAAGCAGGGTCTTCTTCACAGGATAAAATCTTGAAGTCAGAAGAAGGGGGAGGCGAGAGTCCAGGTGTGCTGGATTCCATGGAGATTGTGGAAAGACCATCTGGTGGATGGGAGATGAGTCCACCTGCTGGAAATTTCCAGGAAGGTCAAGGAGAGGGAGTTGGAGGTGGAAAAGAAGATTCTGGAAATGGGAAAGTGGAAAAACCGAATGAAAAAGGAGATGGTAAAAAGGGCCAAACAGAAGGAAATTCAGAAGTCAAGACTGACGAAAAACAGGAAGGTCAAATCATGGAAACCCAACAAGAAAATGAACAAGAGGTGAAAGATAGTGGTTCACTTTCTACAGAGAACTCTGTATATAAACCCACATGGGAAAAGACTGAGGGAAATAAAAATTCTGATGAGCAAAACGTGATCGAACGCTTACAGTCATTGGATATGAGAAAACGGAAATCTCCAGAGAGAGAATTCCCAGATGAGAGCAAAAAGTTACACTTGTCATTGGAAGATGCCAGTGAGGATAAAAATGGGAATAAAGCTGATGATTCACAACTCCCAGAGGAAGAAGAGAATGTTGAGGTGGAGGATGATGAAAATGGAGAAGAAGATGAGGAGGAGGAGGAAGATGATGAAGAAAGTGAGGGAGAAAGAAATGTGGAGAATAATGAAAAAAGTGGAGGCAAAAAGAAAAGGCATCATACACAAAAGAAAAAGAGAAAATTAGAGTACCAAAAGAAGAAAGGGCAACTGCCCTCAAAACCAGCTGACAACAAAACAAATGCAATTGATATGGCTTCTTCTCAAAGATTAGAAAAAGGGAAGATGGACCAACCAAAAGTATCAGTTAGTGTACAAAAGGCAGAAGATAAAAAAGATAAAACCGAAGAAAACAGGAAACTGAAGACACAAACCTTTAAGGACGGTAAGGAAGAAAAGAAGGGTTCAGGGGAAGTTAAAGGGAATAATGAACAAATCAGACGAGAAAATAGTTCAACAACATCAACTTCAACGACATCAACAGGAGGTCAACGATCATCAACTGACAATCAACCCCCATCATCTAGAGGAGAGTGGTCAATATCCTATGGAGGTCAGTGGTCATCACCTGCAGGTCAAGCATCCTCAACAAGAAGAGGGGGCAGCACACAGGAGAGTGCAACTGGAAGTAAATCGCAAGGACGGACAGAAATTCCCATTGAGCATGTGGATAAAAATGGTGCAAAGAAAGGAAATCAACAAAATCAGGTATTAGTTGATGACAAAAGAATCCTTTTTATTAGCTCACCTGAGCTGAAGGCTCAAGTGAGCTTTTCTGATCACATTTTGTCCATCATCCGTCCGTCTGTCTAGCTGTCTGTCTGTTTGTCCGTCCGTCCGTCCGTCTGTAAACTTTTCACATTTTCGACTTCTTTTCAAGAACCAATGGGCAAATTTTAACCAAACTTGGTACAAAACATCCTTGGGTGAAGGGGAGTTTAAATTGTTAAAATGAAGGGCCAAGTCCCCTTACAAGGGGAGATAATCAAGAAAAGACAAAAATAGGGTGAGGTCACTAAAAAATCTTCTTCTCAAGAACCACTGGGCCAAGCAAGCTGAAACTTATGTGGAAGCATCCTTGGGTAGTGTAGATATTATATTATTAAAATCATGCCCCCCGGGGGTAGGGCGGGGCCACAATAGGGAATCCAAGTTTTACATAGAAATTTATAAAACAAATCTTTAAAAGTCTTCTTCTCAAGAACCACTGGGCCAGAAAAGCTGAAACTTATGTGAGGGCATCCTTAGGTAGTGTAGATATTAAATTGTTAAAATCATGACGCCGGGGGTAGGGCGGGGCCACAATAGGGAATCCAAGTTTTACATAGAAATATATAGGACAAATCTTTAAAAATCTTCTTCTCAAGAACCACTGGGCCAGGAAAGCTGAAACTTATGTGGAAGCATCCTTGGGTAGTGTAGATATTATATTATTAAAATCATGACCCCCGGGGGTAGGGTGGGGCCACAATAGGGAATCTAAGTTTTACATAGAAATATATAGAACAAATCTTTAAAAATCTTCTTCTCAAGAACCACTGGGCCAGGAAAGCTGAAACTTATGTGTAAGCATCCTGGGGTAGTGTAGATTCTAAAGTTTTAAAAGTCATAAAATGGAAAGGGGTAGTGGAGCGCGATAGGTATAGAAAAAGGGGGAATCTGGTGAAGAACTGCATCACCCAAGTTACTCAGGTGAGCGATGTGGCTCATGGGCCTCTTGTTTTAAATAAAATAGCTACAGTCAAACGAGACCAGTTCTGAATTCACAAGAGTGAAAATAATCTTTAAAAAAATTGAATGAGCTGGCTAATAAAAATAGAAAAATGTTTCGGTTTTAAAACGTTTACCTTGAAGGGCTCTCCTAACCACTCTACATATATTTATAAATCAAAAAGTTTTCCTGAGTCTGTAATTTACAAAATTACTTTAAATTTGATATAGGTGAATACAGAGGGATCAAGTGTTGATGCAGGGAAAAATCAAATGCACACATCAACAACACCAGATAGGTATTACATTTAAAATTTTTGTAGAAAGATGAAAGATGACATTTTGTTGTTAGGGTGAAACATTTACAAAAAAAGTATATGTTTAAATGAACTCATTAAACTAAACGGTTCCCTAAAAACAAGAACAGTATAAGAATTGAGAATGACAGCTTACACTAAAATAGTATGGAGCCATGGTATAAAAAGAAGTATAACTTGTTAAAATCATTGACTTTATTGATGGACTTAATTGAGTCACATACAGGAGAAAAAGAGACTATAGATACATATTTCAAAAATGTTACCCTTTGCTACTTATTAAGGCTACTGTTACAATGTACAGTGATCTCTGTCTTTTATGAATGTCATTCCTCAACACAATGAAAAATTCTTGCACAACATGAATTCAAAGTTCCAAGAGGGTCTGAGTTTCTTATAGTGTGAGAAACTCATGTTATTTAATATTTAATTAGATGCATGAAACCAAGTTGTTTGTAGTTAGTAGTTCTTTGTATTTAACATAAGGATTCTTGATTTGCTTTCATTCATTTAATAGAAGTATGATCATGACACGGGGAAGAAGTGAAATGATAGAAATTAATTTTTATGCCATTGCATCCCCAAAATTTCTGATTAACCCAAGCAACAGTCGCGTTTGCATGAGATTCAGTGCTGCAGAATTGAAAGGATGGTATTGTTTTTATCCAACAGATACTGTACGGTAAGATTTTGAAGTTTCTAGTATACAATAATTCTCTTTATCATCGCATATACTTTGTAGTTAATACATGTACATGTACACCAATTTAACACTGTGAGATACATCACACTAATCCATATCAAAGATAGTTCTGAAAATCCCTATCAGGTTTCTATATTTCTATGAACAAAGGATGCATTTACTACATTAAAAAAATTGTTTCTATCATTCATTATTTTACAGAATTGCTGATAAGCACTTTGTTGTAACCAAAAAAGTAGTAATTTCAAAACAGTTGCTTCGGGGGGCAGGATTGAGGTACTCTTATTGTGTGATTGTCAATGGTGACCTGAAATGTCCAGTGGATGAATATTTCTATGATGCATTCAAATGGGAACAGGGACTGACAAGGGAGCTGACCAGCAGAGATGACTTGTCAGGTAAAATTTTATTGTTTGAAGACAACTATGATTGGAGACATAAGACTCCTCTTGTAATTTTTAACTGATTTAAATAAAGTATTTCTTAACACACAAATAATGTAACAAGATTTAATGTTTCATGAATTAATTTTTTGATGACTATGCAAAATATATTCATGGGATGCACACTTCCAGACATGCTTTAGATGCTTGATTAGATGTAGATTTTCCATATACATGTAATTTAAATACATGTAGCATGCAGTTATTTTTAGCTCACCTCAACAGAGTTGGTTGGAGCTTATAGGCCATTCAAAGGTTTTTCTTGTTTAACATCCACCTCTAAATTGCAAGCCTATCATTCTATCCAAAAAAAAAAAAACTAAAAGGGGAAGGTTCATTTCTTAGGAAGTCAGCAAGACAGAAGAATATTGTGATCAGGGATTTTGTTCCTTTCAGATGTCTGGAATCAATATGACGGTGTCTTGAACCCAATCCCAGACAGAGGACTATTCCAGAAATTCAAAGTGTTTGTTGGATTTGATGATTATGAGAAGAAATTGGAGAGTGACCTCTGGTTAACAGTGAAGATATTCTTTCCAAAATGGAAGCATTTTGTGTCAGATGGAGAAGATTTTTCCCCAGAAGATGTGATGAGTTCACTAAAAATGTTGTACCAGGGATTAAAGAAAACCTATCACAAAACTTTAAAGAAAATATGGAGATATGAATGGGATTTCATTCAATCTATAGGAAAAGTATGATAATTAAATTTATACTTTTTGAAATCAGTTGACAGAAATGTGTTGTTTTTTTCATGGTCATTATTAAAATTCTACCTGTTTGATATTTAAAAAAGGAAAAAAGTGTTTGAAAATTGATATTCAAACTGTTTTGGCACATAATTTATTGTCATTCATTTATATTTTTTCTTATTATAGGCTATTTTTGATATTTTGCAACCAAAGTTTGCTGACTTATCACAAAACAAAGACATCATTGCAGCAGTTGCAATCATATGTCTGGTAGAGGATTTTAATATTTCATTAAATCAAAGCAAGAAGAACGTATTATTCAAGTCTCTGATCTTGGATGGTGACAGTGCTACAAGATCTTGTAAGGCATATGAACACTTGCAGGAATCCTACAAGGGCATGGAGTCGTATGTATCTTTAAATTTAATAGCTTCATGCTTACTGATTAAATAATACCCTTTTATTAGAGCAAAAATATAACTGAGTGGATGCTATTGCAATACAAAGATAGCAGGAAATGTAGTAGAAACATATCAGTATGTAGTATGGGTGTGATTAGGAAAAAAAAGAAAGACTTTTCATGAACAGCAGGAGCATGAATAGTCGATTCAATATGTATTGCATTATATTATGTATTGTTTGTTCATATCATATAGTCCAAGGGATATTTTAGGACCCCTATAGGGGTTTTACATGAGAATAAATTAAGAAAAATCTTTTTTTTTAAAACTTATTGAGATTAGCAAGATGTGAGTGTATATATAATCATATTAATTTTTAAGCATCTGTTGAGTATAATTTCCAATTTATACATGTATTTATCTAATCATGGCCTCTAAAGATACTGTAAAATTACATATATTCGTTGGGTAAAATTTCGTGGTTTGAGTAAAAACTCTTCGTTTGTGGGGATTTAAAAATCGTGGATGAAGAATTGTTGAGTAGTTATGTATTTAACATTTTACATTTTGTGGTGGACATGAATTTGTGGGTCTCTCATTGCCTCGAAAACAACGAAAATTAAACCCCATGGATATTTGTGATTTCACAGTAAGTTTTTTCAAAGTATGAGGTATGGAGTAGTATATTTGGCTTGAAATGGGGTATGAGAAATTTTACTAAGTCCATGTATACAGCTGCAAGGAAATAAGATTTTTTTAACTTTACATATGTTTCAAAAGAAGAAAGAAAAAGGAAGCAAGGCCATGATAGTCATATTGATAGTAAAGCATCCCCATAAGGACTGAGCCACAGTATGGGGTCCAAATGCAATCAGAATTTTATATAATTCTCAGTATATAGACCAAAAGGCCAAAGGGGATCAATCAGAACTGTAACCCGGCCAGTGGGCTCTTACTCTTCTTGAAATAAAGCTTGAACTTCAATATTTACAGAAAGGTACTGCAGGCTTTGAGGAAACTAATACGCTCTGAAAAATCATCAGAAGATCCAACATGGCTTTGCAGTCTGCCTCTTTTTCACTTCCTGAGTAAGCAGTGCCTTCCTTACAGTGACATAAGTCTTGCCGATAATCACAATGCAAGGAAACCTGTTTGGTGGGGGAAAGAAGAAATTGAGGAAGAGATGGATTACTTGAAGGGAAAAACCAAGTGGAGCATGTAGGAAAATTGTTTTAAAATTTTTTTTAATGATGAAGTGAAGATATAAGATAAGAATTTTTTTTAAAATATAATGTGATAGAGGGTAATCAATTGTTAAAATGTGACTATAAAATAGGAAATTTTGTCACCTCTCTTTCACCTATCAATGGTATTTGAGATACGACATATAGGATACCAACATTCAGCTGTGTTCTGTGAATCATTTCCCATGACATTTATTGTTTGAAAGTGGTAAAAACCTTTTCTAGTCATTGAATATTTGCTTTTGATTTTTTTGTGGTCTTATATTTAAGGGAACCAGCCTCTGTGTTAAAGCTGTTGGAGCCAATGTTTGAGATGGACTTCTATCTGCCAAGGTCTTTCATGGCAGTTCTCAAATTACAAAAATTGGATGTAGTCACCACCAAAGCATTCCCTCCTGAAGTCACCCTAGCAGGACTGTACTTCTACTTCAGAACTGAATACTTTGATAGTGAATCCAGCCAAAAGGTAAAATTTATTTTTAGGTCACCTGGGTAATATGGTTAGAAAACAATTATTTATTAATGAGTATCTTCTCCTCATTGTATATTTTAAAGTCATGCAAATTCATTGCATAATGGTTTCACACTTTTTCATGCAATTAAAAAAACTAAATCTTATGAAGAACAGGATGTGGCCTAGCTGGGTTTCATTTTTTAAGAAGTTGTGGTATATAATTGGGCATCACTTTCACTGTGCACATTTGGATTTTACAACTTACTGCCCTCATTTTATGATTTTAGATTGTGCGTAATTGTTTGGAGACCGTTTTATCACAGCTGATTGAACACAGTCAAAAGAAAGAAAATGATATGTAAGTTTGCTTAAAGCTTCATTATATAAGTATTAATGAAAACATAATCATGTCGTTGATTTCTTGAACACTGAGCATACTCAGCTAGGTTAAGGAATCTCTCATATCAGTGTAATACATATGCAGGACTTGTTAGTAAAACGTAACATTTTTATGCTGCCTAATAATTTTTAACTGAATCAATCATTAATTTAAATTGCAAAATTTCACTTTCAACATAAATTTTTGGTCTTAGTCATATGTTCTTTCAATTTTCAAAATGTGTTCCAGCATATGTAAATTACCTTAATGTAAATTTGTCAAACTTGAAATGTCATTTACTTTAAAACTGCATTTCCAAGTTGTCCTCTTGTACTAAGAAAGGTTGTCACTTTCCTTTGACATCTTAGGTAAGCAGAGCCAATATGTCTTATTGACTGTGACGCTGTAATTATAGTGTCTGTTTATTGCTTAATTGAAACTGTAAAGAGGCATACAGTGAAAACTGTCTAATCCGACACACTGTGAATTCCGATGTTAAATTTCTTTTCTATTTGACTATTTTTCAAGTTTTTAACACTGTGCAATCCAACACCCTGTCTATTCCGACACAAAATTTGTCTCCCGGTGCATGTCAGATTAGACAGGTTTCACTGTACTATTAATCACTTATTTGCAAGAAATTTATTTTTTGCATAATTACACAAGACAGTGTGCTCAAAAAATTTTCATTCTCACATCTATAAGAGCACCGTATTCCTTAGAATTATACAGAGCAATGACCACTACCTGGCACATTTTGTGAAAATTTTGTTTCACTAAAAAAGATTTATGAATATCTTTAGAAAAATTTAGTGATCTATACATGCTTTAGAATATATGTGTCATGTTTATAATTACAATGCATTAATTAATGAATTTTCTGTCAGTCAATCATCATAAAATTTAAATTTTCAGATCCAAAAACATACTGACCAGCTGCTATTTGTCCTTCAAGATTGGATGTGATCTGCTACAACAGGCTCATACAAAGTTTAAGAGGGAAAACTGGCTCATGGTCAGAGTAATTGAGGCATATATTTTGTCCCTGGCCATGTTTGATTATTTGATAGAAAAAAACTGTGAGGCAACAAAGAACTTTCCAAAGAAAAATGCACACATGCTTTCTCTGAGCGAAAACAGAAAGTGGATTACATACTGGTTGGATAGTTTTAATTTCTATCCAACAGTTGAGGAGGACTTGAAGGTATTAGATAGGAATAACGATAACAAGCAAAACAGACTTTATGATTTTATTTTGAGTGACAATTATTGAATGAGCAATTTAGGGAAAAAATTTTTTTAAAAAAATGTTGCTTACACATGTACAACAAATTAACACTCCTTTGGTCTAGTAATGGAACATTTTATTTTAGGTTTGGGACCGTGTGCTGTCGATGAAAATTCCAGCCTGCTCAATTAAGGATGCATTCATAAATGAATTGAAAGATAAACTGCAGGGACAGCTTGATAGAAAGGTAATTTACAAACAGACTTTTTAGCTCACCTAGCTGAGCAAAAGAAATTAAGGCCATCAATAAATGCTGTGGCGTAAAGATGTATTTATCATTAGGAGTATAGAAAAACAATTGAAAACTTTACCCACATAGATTCTTTTGAATTGATTAAAAGTAAAGGGGCATTATTCTTGAACGACAGGAAAAGGTTTAAATTATAAGGAGAATTCCACTCGTACACACTGATGCTGAAGCATAAAATTATTTCTTAAGTTTAAACTAAGTAATTAGACCATAAAAAATCTGTGATACATGTAATTCAACTTCATTCAATTTGAATCTGAGACTATCTTGGGTCAGATACCTTAATTTTAAAATGACTGAGGAACACTGCATGTGGTTACATTGATGTAATTTTAAAATGACTGAGGAACACTGCATGTGGTTACATTGATGTACTTTATATTTTTTGTTGTTTTCTTTTTAGACTGAAATGACAAAAGAGCGTCTTGTAGAACTGTACTGTAGTGGAGCAGAACAGTTTAGTCCTGTTGTTCAAGAAATATTGGGAAACTATGCTTTTCAGGTAGGAAACAGTTCATTATACACATACATGCCAACTTTTGAAAATTCCCATGAGGGATTTTATGTGTGATGACAATTTTAAAAGCTTTAAAATTGTGACATTTTGTCATACATGCAACAAAGAAATACCGGTACAATGTACAATGTATATTACCTTTGAGAGAAGGGAGGGAAAAGATATTTTTTTTTGACATGAGACTTGATTGTTTTCTCCTTAAGGGACTCTGACCCTCAGCCAGGAAGGACAACTATTTAATATATAATTTAGTTCAAAAAGTCTTAAAATGAAGCTTGAAAATTAAATCTTTTCATGCAACAATTTTCATTATATGCCTCTCAATGTGCTTCAAGGTTCTTTGAACTTCCCAGAAAGGTCTAATTAAAAGTAGAAATTTTTATCCCGTAACAACATTTTTAGATACCAATTTTTATTAACATGTAATGAAATTATAAGTGATTTATGGAGCTTTGCAAAGAACCTTGAAGCACATTGAGAGGCATACCCTAGTATTGATGTATCGTAGATAATGCTATTGAAAATGGCGTATGCCTATTTACTAGTCGTGCTCAGCTTTAACATCTCTGAATGCCTTAAATAAACACTGAAACTTATCTGTGTGCATTAAATAATCAAGTCTGATAATTTTATCCGGATTGACAAATTCGGCAGTGGGGAAACAATTTTTCTCTCCCAATCGGGAAGGCGAGATGAAAGGGTAAAATTGGGAGGATCACGCCTAAATCAGGAAAGTTGGCATACATGTATGATTATACAGTTATAAATATTATCTATTTAATATTCTTTGTTTTCTGATTCAGCATTTGTTGAAGACATATTTTTTTTCAATCAAGTGTAAAATGCTATGAAGAGTTCAGATTGTCAAGCAAACTAATGGGATTGAGTATCCCTCCACCCCAAATAATGCACAAATGCTTATGAAAAGATATACAATCTCATTTAAAGTAATATGTATATTATATAAATTAAGTTAATGACAAGGCCTATAAGTTGTATACCTTTTCGTAGAATAGACAAGTATGATTTTGCAAAACTTTTTTTTATTTTGTGCATCAATGTTATTATACACACACCCTCCCCTGGAAAAGTGGGAGGGAATATAGTAATCGGTATATCTGTCTGTCTGTTAGGTTTGGGGTACCCATCTCTTATCCGTTTGATCCGACACATATTTTGGGTTTCCCATAGTAAAACATGGACACTAGCAAATTATATTCATATGGGAGTCGGGGGGTATCATTTATTTTAAATAGATATAATGTACATTCAGTTATAAATAAAATTATGATGTACACTTTGATTTAATATATATGCTTTTTTAGATTGAAAGTACAAGAATTTTAAGACAATCACTTTTTCAAGATTTCAGTTTTGAGAAAAAAAAATAATTATATAATTTTGAATTTTTGAAATCTTTAAATTATCTATTCAGGCTTTGGAAAAGGGGTGTATTTGTGAAGATAAGATAATGTTAGGCCCAGGAGCTGCAAAATATGGAAACATGCTGTCAAAGCTTTTTGAAAGATCATGGGAAACAAATAAATTGACAGATTCAAAACCAAGACCAATTTTGAAATTCACAGTGTCATGGAAACCTTTTGTCCATTTCTTGGGAATGTTTTGTGAGTATTTCAGTAAAATATATGAATTTCATCATGTTCATGACTGTTAAAATACCTTATTTTAAATTTTCTCTGGCATTGATACATGTTCTTCCTAGTGTTGAAATCTCACAAAATTTAAATGCTTGAAATTTTGAGAAAGATTTAGCATTTTGTTATATATATACTAATGATTTGATTTCTTTCTTGCATCATAAATGAATTTGCATGCAAGCACTTTTGCATAAGATGAATAATTTATATTTGTGTAAACAGTGTGCATGAATATCCATGTTTTCAGAATGTAAATGAAGTTAATGACTTGTAGATCAAAAAGAGAAATCTGGGGTGTTGTCAGATGAGTGCCAGCTACACTTCACCCAAGCAGCCACGTTGCTGAAAGAAACATTGAACAAGTTGCTGGTAGGAACAATTCGGATTGGCGATATTGAGATTATTAATGATTCCGTGGACACTTTTGTACTTGCAAACAGCATCATCTGGAAGTGTGAGAAAAATGAGGATTTAAACCAAGCACTGATAAGGGACACACTGATCCTAAGGTGTAAAGAGACAAGGAAGTTTGAAGTTGTGAAGGCAAATGTTGGGATACTGATCCAGATGTGTCAACATTTTAATGGTAATACCTACAGTTGATCACAAAACTTTCACAACACCTTATTATCATGATTTATGTAATCTTAAATGGTATTAAACAAAACAAAATTTTGATAAATGGTGCATGGTTGTACTGTATTTGTCCTATGCTAATAAAATACTGTAAACCAACTTTTATTCGCGACGACTTCATTTCGCGATTTACCGGGGGTACACTCGTTTGCGACGATTCATTTTTGCGATCAAATCTTTTCTGAATTTGTTGTTAACACAACAGAGACTTTCAGGACCGGTTCACGGTGAGAAATATTTGCGATGAGGAGGTTCTCATGAACCTCACGAAAATTTCTCGCACGCGAATAAAAGTTGGTTTTTTTTCTGAGGATATTACAATTACCCAAAAAATAATTTAAACGTTCTTGCAAATTAATACATGTACATGTACGTGTAATTTACAGTGATATTCAACATGCCAAATTCATATGCCTCTTGTATAGATTTAAGAAATAAAGTACTTTTTAGACAAACATTTTACAGACATAAGATACAATGCTTCAGCATGTCATAGACTTAGAGTGAGTCTTATAGTTTAAGTGTACCAGAATTTTTGAAATATCACCAAAAAAACAGGCATTTGCTGTTAAGCTCATCTTTTCTATCTAATCATTAGCTCTTCTGAGCCAAAGGCTCAAAGAGCTAATGCTATGGCCATTTGTGCGGTGTGCGGTGTGCGTTAACTTTTTAGAATATGGGCCATAACTCAAGAACCCTTAGGCCAATCAGTACCAAATTTGCCACAGGGTATCCTTGGCCCAAGGGCTACCATTTATACTAAAATAAGGGTTGGGACCCTAAAACAAGGGGAGATAATCAGGAAAACAAAACCAAAAGTACTAGTTGCTAAAAAATCTTCTTCTCCAGAACCGCCTGGCAGATTTTCACCAAACTTACATACAAGGATCAGGATATGTTGAAGATTAAAAATTGTTCAAGGCATGACCCTGGGGCAAAGGGCGTGGCCTCAAGGTCACTTTGAAGTTGACCTAAATTTACAATTAATAAAAATGTTTATATTTTGCTTACTATAAGGGCTAGGATCATCAAATCTTGTAAGTTGATGCATCTTAGGACTTCACATCATGTTAACTCAAAAGTAGGTCACGGTGACCTACTTTTTTAATTTTGCGGGCATTTGTTTTCAAATTGATTTGAAGGCATATTTTGGACACTTTAAGGCCTATGATCATGAAACTTAGTCAGTTGATGCATCTTGGGTCCTTGAACAACGTCAACTTAAAAGTAGGTCACCGTGACCTACTTTTTGAACTTTATGACTTAACCTTTTTAAAACATTTAATCCCATTATTTCAGGCACTGAAAGGGTTAGAATCATCAAATCTTGTAAGTTGCTGCATCTTGGGACCTTAAAACATATTTAAGAAAAAGTAGGTCACTGTGACCTACTTTTAGAATTTTGCAGGCATATGTTTTCAAATTGTTTAAAAGGCATATTTTGATTACCTTCAGACCTAAAATCATCAGACTTGGTCAGGAGATGCATCTTGGGACTCTGAAAAATGTCGACCAAAATGTAGGTCACGGTGACCTACTTTCGACATTTTATGGCTATATTTAAGTATCTTAGGTATTTATTGGCTTAGAATCATCAAACTTTGTCAGTTGATGCATCTTGGGTTTTCGGAGAGTGACGACCAAAAACTAGGTCACGGTGACCTACTTTTGACATTTTATGGCTATATTTAAGTATCTTAGGTATTTATTGGCTGAGAAACATCAAACTTTGTCAGTTGATGCATCTTGGGTTTTCGGAGAGTGACGACCAAAAATTAGGTCACTGTGACCTACTTTCGACATTTTATGGCTATATTTAAGTATCTTAGGTATTTATTGGCTTAGAATAATCAAACTGTGTAAGTTGATGCATTTTGGGTTTTCCAAGAATGTAGACCAAGAAGTAGTCCTAATTGGCCAAGAATCATCAAACTTTGTCAGGTGGTGCAACTTTGGTCCTAGGATACTTAGGGTTAGAGGCTTCAAATACAAGTGATAGGTTGTACAATTTATCAGAAGAGCGATTCAAGGCCCTTGGGCCTCTTGTTTTGAACTGAAATTTTGTTTTGCAGTTGATCTTACAGACATTGATAGACAGATGGAAGGATATGCCAATTTAGATGACAGAAAACTGTGTGAAATCTGTAAACCAGGCTTCATTGATCATGTTTCTGACATTGAAGTATATGATCCAGAGGTCATTGCATTTAATATGTCTCCAGATATGCAAACTGTGTTGTCTCATCTTGAGAGGTAAAGTTAACTTTTGGGAGTTTGATAATTGGGTAATCAATTATTACAGTTATTTGTTTAATTAGTGTTTTGAAAATTCACTTAATGGTAGATGTACAGATTTCTTGCAGTACAATTTTGAAAAAGTGCTTTTGTGTCATTGATAATTTCTGAAAAGTCATTTTATAAAATTACTCTGAAAAAGTAAAAGAAATTGTACCACGTACAACTCTGAAAAAGTAATTTTGTATCACACCTCTAAAAATTTAAAGAAATTGGGTATCATTATTCTGAAAAAGTTATTTTTAAATAACTGAAAAAAACTAATTTTGTATAATAACTTTGAAAAAAGAAATTTGTATAATTACACTAAAAAGTCATTTTGTATCATTACTTTGAAGAATTAATTTTCTATCATAACTTTGAAAAAGTAATTTTATGCCATAACTCTGAATAGGTAATTTTGTGTCATAACCTTGAAAAAGTAAATTTATGTCACAACTCTGAATAGGTAATTTTGTGTCATAACTCTGAAAAAGTAATTTGTATCATCATGATCATAACTCTGAAAAAGTAACAAGACATTGTTGGACTTGAATGGACACTATTAAATTGTGGATAGGGGGATGGAACAATTGTCAGACAAAGAAAGTTGTATTTGCATCTAAAGTAGCAAAATGGCTTTAATTGAATTCTGAATTAAGCTAAATAAGTTTATCTACATTATTTATTTGTTACTAACATATTAAGTTAGCATTGTGACCTATGAGCCTTTTGTTCAGTTGTCTATATTCACTTTCTGGAATCACATGTAATTTTCAGGTTATCCCATGGTTCTCTCTTCTTGAATATGTGGGTTAAGCAAGGACGACGGGAGGAGACCAAAAAGGGGAGTCCTCTGACAGTTGATGAAGTCATGGAAAATGTTTGGGAGGTCGTGTACCCAGCTTGGCTAAAGCTCAGCAGGCGTATTGCTACGGGGGACATCACTTTTAGAGAATTTCAAGAACATTTTAGAAATGTGTCCATTGATAATTTAGAACAGCAGTTATCACATTTAGCTGAAGGCAGAAAAGGCTGGATAAAGGAACGACTACAACAAGTTAGGCAACATAGAGAACTTGAGCAGTGTGTCACGGGAGCCAATGTTATTCTGAAGGTTGTCAGAGAGTACGATTTGAAGGGTAACTTTGAGCCCATCAAGATGATTGTGGAAATGGTAACTACTTTGCAGCATTTACGAAAGTTGAATTTTTATTGTGAACGTACTTGTAGGTTTTGAAAAATTTGTGTGGCAGTCAGACAGGTTCAATAACCAGTGACCAAATAGCTCAGTTTTTAGGGCACCTGACCGGAGATTAGGAGGACCAGGTTCAAGTCCTGGTCTGGTCTGCTGCATTTTTCTCCTCTCCTGTTACATTTGTTACATAATTGAAAATTATGGTACATTCTGTATATCATTGAAGGGGTGCATATACCAGAATTTTACTCACTATGATTATACAATGCCATTTGCAACTTTGGGAAATTACATGTATGTTTCATGCTTTTTGTATCAATCTATATATATGTGTATGCTTTTGGGGTTCATGGATTAGCTTGAATATATATTAGCTATAATGAAAAATCTGTATGTTCACAATTCTGTATATAGTTACTGCATTTTTTAGGTGCAAGGGACAGACTCTGGTGCTAAAATGAGTGAATTTAACAACACCTTAATAGATGCATGTAACGTTCTAAAGGGAATAGGAGAAGAGGAAGCAAAGTGTCTTGAGCAGTTCATCAACTGTAAACAGCTTATTGAATGGTTAAGAACATCCATGGAAAGTACGTAATAATGTTTGTGATGGCAAAATCAAAATTTATTATTGACAGTTTGGCTTCTGTGGAGTTTTGATAATTTTTTTAAATATTTTTAATCTATGCTATGAACACCTGCTCCTTTTTGAAAACTTTTACAGTTATGTCAAAAATGCTAGTGCAGGCATGTTAGGGTCAAGGTCATCCTAATGAATTGCATATTAAATTATTTTCTTTATAACTAGTTAATTTTTTTTAATTGCTGATACCTTTCTATTTTACTGATAGGTCTGAAGGAGTTAAAAGTGTTTGTTGACCTTGCCAGTATTTCGGCTGGTGAAGGTGACATGGAGGTCGCCAAGGTCAAATTTCTGCATGCTGCCACAACTGGATATGCTCCACTGATTTTCAACTTGGATGACCAGTGTGATTACTCCAAGTTTTTAGAGAAATGCCAAGTGGTATGGAAAGAGCTCAAGGCTGATCCACATCTACCGACAAAACTGGTGAGAAACAAAATTAGTTAACCGTTAATTTTTATTGAAGATAGAATTTACAATGTTGTTTAATTATTTTAAGTGTCCTTTGTATGTTTTTATTTTTAATTAAATCTTTTTTTCTTATGAAGTATTTTTAAATGTTATGAAAAAGAAGTATAGACATATGAGTTAACATGCACTTAGGTTATTTACTTTCATTTTGTAGAGAGACACAAATAGACAGTTGGAATGGCTGAACAGTGTGAAGTCTGCCCAGGGCTCAGTAGAGGTGACGTCCATGAGACAAGCCGAGGCCATCAACTCTGTAGGGATATACATGGTGGGCAAGATAGACCCAAATCTACACAAGGAAAAACCTGTGAGTCAATACTTGAGACAATGAAGAGCATTGAAGTGATGAATTTTTTTGTTTAGATGGAAAGTTTGTGTGTTTTTCATTGGATGTCAATTGTTGCTTCAAAGTGTTTTCAAAATTTTAAGAATACAGTCTCCTTTACTCTTTACAAACATTGTGCCTGTAATTATGTATTAAAGGTGATTGATAAAAAAAATGTTTTAATCAAGGATCTGATGAAATGTTTTAGACCATAAGTGATGTTCTGCAACTGCATGTCCAGAAAGATGAACAAGGGTCTCGACTTCCAAGACGATACCACTATAAAGAGCTACAAGAACTTCAGAGTAAACTCATGTTGGTGGCTGGAAAGGCAGAGCTAGGCAGTGATGATGTGGAACGATTCACCATTGTGAGATATTAATGTCTTTAAATTGTGGTTCTGTCACATTTTATTTAAAAAAAAAAGGTAACCTTAAGGTGAAAGAATATGTGATTGGGAGACATTGCATCCCCCATATGACTGCATATTATGCTGGAGGTGAAAGTTTTTCAAATGCAAGTCAAATTGCAAGGTCAAGTTCAATAGAAAAATAAATAATGTAGGTATGGAAAGAAAGGACTTGTCAAAATTATTGAATTGTATATTTATCTGTGACATATATGAAAGCAAAAGCACCTACTGTTCAAAAGTTATGGTCAAAGTTATACATCTTCTCTTTCATATTTTGTAGGTGTTTGATGCAATAGTAAGACTTTGCAATGTGTACATCAAACTTGTGTCGTCTGGCTGTGTTCTATTCACAAACTGGCAGGCCAGATTTCTTTGTGATCCTGAAAGAAATGTATGTGCATTTGTCAAGTTTGGAAGTGGGGAGGGCTGCACTCAGTTAAAAGGGAGACGAAGTGAGGAAGATGATGTAAGCACCATAATACCCAGACTTGCTAAATTTATGGAATTTTGCTTGGAAGAGTGGCTGAAATATATTGACCAGAAGAGGGATAGTTATCCCCATCTCAATTTCTTCACTATTGACCAAATGGTGATTTTGCAAAGGGAGTTGGTGTTAATGGGAGGTGAGGTAGAACCAAATGATTTTATTTACCCACTTCTATCTATTGTCAAACATGACTGTACAAAAATGGATTTGATTGGTGCTCTGAAAAAGGCCAAAGGTGATGTGTCCCAAAAAGAGGCTGAACAGGTAGTTGAAATGACAGAAGATGAGGAGGAAGACAAAGTTGATTCAGATGATGAAAGCCAAACAAAGGCTATTGCTAAATTCATTTCAGCCATTATGGATTCTGGTTACTCTGAGAAGCTAGCCAGAGAAGCTATGAAGCGAGGCATTGATCCGGATGAAATTGAAGAAGGTAATGATTAGAAGTTGGAAAATTAACACAGTTTCATGGAAATTGCTCTGAAAGTTGAAACCAATAAACTCAGAATTTTATGTCAACAATAGGTGCACATGCCTTTTAGTTTTATTTATAGAAAATAAAATGAATAAGCATTTAACAGCAGTAGATACAAGGTGTATGTATAAAGGGGGGCAGAGATTCCCACACCCCATCTCCTTTCTTACTGATAGGGGGTGGGAGAATACACAACTCTTGCGATGTGATAGGTATCTCGATATTATGATAATTATAAAACTATTTTAAAAATTAGTATTTTATTTCATTTTTTTTTCTTGACATTTAATCAACAATTTATGTGTGCTTTGAAATTAATACTTGAAGTTCATCAATTTCATTGACTAAAACTTTACAAAAACAATAATACATGTTTAGGCTCCAAATTCTTAGAAATCAAATATTCTGTTCTGTTCTGTACATATTATTATTACCAAATTTCTATTATCGAGTTGTTTACAAATAGTTGTGTAGTTCAGCAAAGAACAGTGACTTAAAATTCATTTAAAAACATCACATTTACATTATTATTAATTGCTAAAAGTCTGTAGCCAAGTTGAGATTACAAAAAAGTACAAGATGGACTAACAATTATATATATTAATTACATCAAATGCTAAGAAATGATTCTTTCTGAGTAAAGCATGCTTTACATCCAAGGCTGCTTAAAAAAGAAAAAAAAAATTACCCCTAATCAACGACTTATTAGTTGTACAGTGTGTTTTCAATATCAACATCATCTCTTCGCTTCATACAAGCCGTCATTTTCCTCCAAAGAGAAGTACTTTCATTTTTAATTTTTGGATAGGTCGTTTGTGTATCGTTTTGTATCGATATTTGAATGCTTGCAATATTGTAAACCGTATCTTAGAGGAAAATATCAGTATGTATCAGTGTATTGTCCCACCCATACTTACTGATATGACATTTCTGTGCTTCAATGTGAAGTTTGAGAAATTCCCATTAGCTGCACTGTACTATGATCAACACAAATTATGATTATATTCACAGGTATAGTGTGGTGTATGGAACATGAGGATGAGGCAGATATGGAGGTAGAAGTGAGTGAGGAGCAGGTAGAGGTGGTGGTTGAGGACTACGAGGGCTGGACAAAATCTGACACGTCCATCTCTACTATGACCCAGAACATCCTGTCTGATCTCCAGTACAACAAAGAGTAAGGAGGAACAGTCAAGATTATTTTTTAAATTTTTTTTTCAGGAAAAATATTTTTAAAACATCAACTTCAAGCAATTTTTCATTAAAATTTGAGATAGTATTGCATGAATACATGTGCTTTGCTTATGTCACTATGTGACACATATATGCATAGTCTTTGATAAAAAAAAAAAGGGGGGGGGGGGTCCAATGAGTCCACTCCTTGGGCTACTTATTTCTGTGTACTTACAGTTAACATCAATATTAGATTTAAAAAATATATACTATATTATACTGCATTTTATACTAAAGTAATGCCATGGCTAGTTATAAATATAAGTCCAAGGGGAAACAACCAGTACTAAGAGTAAAAGTGCTAAAGAGTAATCTCCCTTTTACTTCCACTTCCTGTTTTCCTTATGAAGAGCAGACGACATTAGCATGATCAGGGAATTTGATTCAAAGGTTGCAAAATTAATGTTCTTTTAATCACTTGGGGTATATTGGACTGTAAGACTTTAACAAATGGAGATAAGCGGAATATCATTGCAAATTTTTTTTTTCAATCTGATTGACCCCCCTCCCCCCTTCCCTCAAAGGGAAATAACTTCAGTAAATATGAATCATGTCTGTTGTAGCACCACAGCGGACACCCTGATTCCAGACCTAGAACAGTTGTGGGAGGAATTCCTGTCCTCCATTTCCTCCAGTGTGTCAGATTATCTCAGTGTGGAACATCTGGGAATCATTCTCAAAAGACTTGCAGAAACTGGTCTGTATACTATATTTACCATACATAATCTTACTGTATATTGATCAGCAGAATTCTTTTCTATTGTGCTTTGTTTAGACATTAGTTTAAAAGTACATTTAAAACTCAATATCTCAAACTTTGATATTTTGAATATCATGGATATGATCAGTCTGAGAAAAAGTTATGCTGCCAACCGCCTTTTCTTTTATGTATCTTAAACCTTGAGATCTATCTTGAAATCATTGGATATTTGAAAATTTTACCGGGCATCTGTGAGTTTTCGGTAGCAACATTCAATTCTTCTTATTTTTAGAAACATTTAGCGTTCAACGCCCTTTCCTACCTTGCTTTGAGAAAGGTGTTCCAAATCTGTTACTCTGTCCCCAAGGTACGTACTTGATGGTACTTGATAAACAGGTGTCATCATTATTATTATTTAACAATTGAAATTTGATACATGTCAAAAGTTCTATTACAGTCTGTATGTTTGTCAGTGGTATCAATATCTTAAGCATTATTGAATGACTTCATATTTATTTAACACATTTAAGGAAGCTTTGATTACATTTGGGATCACTTTAACATTGGTACTGCAAGAATGCTAAAATTGCAAGATTATTGATTTGAAAATAATGCAAGTTTATATGACTTTTAATTGTCAGATTTATCATTATTTAGTAAACTTTGAATATGATTTTCAGATGAGATTTTGAACACAGTGCTAACAATATACAGCCATGATCCAGATCAGCCTCTTCCTCAGTCAGATGAAATCCTCATGTGTACTCCACACACCACTCTGGATGAGGTCTGTGTATTGAGTGGAAAAAATATTTTTTCTTTCAAAAGAATTACAGTATAATTTGTCCAATCCGGCTACCGCCGTTTCCATAAAATTTGGCCGGATTAGACAGAATCCGGAGTGCAGGAAAAATGCAGGGAAATATAAATTTCGAAAATTTTCGTTGTTTATTTACAAGTACATCATATGCATATTATAAATAAAATTAAATGATGAAATCAATTACTATTCTGGAGTCTAGAAATTATAAAATAGTCTCACATGACTTACTATATTTTCTTATTTGTTCACGAAGTTTGAAAGTCGGGTGAAATGTTACCTCAATCAAAATATACAGGCACGCATAATATAGGCCTACTTTGTATCAAGCGGACCGGGTTTCGCTTGTCAAAGACCTCATTCAATGTATTAACAGTAATGCACAATTATTTACGATGTGCTAATTATTAGATTGAACTTTTAATTTTATGTAACAAATTACGTCTTCCCCCACAGTGTTATGGTGCCATTTTGAAATGCGTTCGATTTTCGATCCCGATTTATATTTGGATTTGTAAATCGCATACATATATTTTTGTGTTTATGTTATAATGTGCTAAAAGGAGTTAAAACAAAGTTACTTTTTTAAATTGTAATTTAATATAATATATTTTTCAAGTGGACTGTGTCACCGCCGCATTTCACCGAGTTCGTCTCATGGCACGAATTATCATGCTAATGTAAACACGGATTATCACATTCCCCACGAAAGGTGTTAATTTCTTTGAAGTAACTCAGGTGTGGCCGGATTAGAGGGAATAATTAATGTTAATTAAGAGCAGTTGGGACCAGTATGTCCGTTCGGAATACAGAATAGACAGTATCCGGACTACACAGAATTTTTTAAAATGAATTTGTTAAAGAAGTGCATGGGACTAAAATTTACGGACGGAATGGACAAAAGTCTTGAGTACTCAGAGTCCGGATTAGACAAATTTTACTGTATGTCAATCTAAAATATACTCAAAGTCATACAAATACTTCTAACATACATATTAGGTACTAGGTAAAATTAATTTTAATTTTGGTAGAAGGGGTGAAAATTGACTGACATAGCATTATCAGGCTCAAAAGTTTTTTTTGATTGCATGATGAAATTATTTCATTTCTCAAAAAAAAAGTTCATTAATTTAAGTATTCTCTGTATCTTAGGTGGAGATATTTTGGAGGAGAGCTGTATTGGACACAACAGACAGAATCCATTGTTTGGTCAATGGGGACCTGCTGGATTATGAAGTCAGTGATAAAGGGGAGAGAAGGCTGGAACATCACATGCAGAAAGCTGTGGAACTTGGTACTTACTGTAAAATTAAACCATACTTAATGTAAAATTTAAACAACTTTTATGTGTGAGCAAGAATTGCAAATAAAAGTGAAGCAAAAACTGATAATTGGTATTCAAAATCCAACTTAAGCCTTATTAGAAATGATAGTAGTTCAGGCTTGTCATGCTTTGAATATTTATTAATGGATGTTAATTTTATTAACATGATAATACAATACCTTAATCTTCTTACAGAAATTCCTTACAAACTGGTGGTGGTCTGTAGCACAGAGAGGGAGTACCACTCCAGAATTGTGGCTGCCCTGGACAAGTACAGACGCCCCCCTCTCCCCCTGATGACACATGACAACATGACTAAATATATCAAGGATAAGCTGACCTTTGACATCAGGAGACCCAGTGCTACACCTGCTGCTGAAGCTGACTTTGAACAGTATGTAATTAATGTATTAAAAATGTATTTATTTAAACTTGTACATTGATTTTAAGACATGTGAATGGCAGTATTAAATTGTTTAAAATAAGTTAATTGCATGTTGCAAAGAGTCATGATTGATCTTTTGTTAGATATAAAGACATGTATATTTTGTTTTTAAGCCTGTCATTCATAATTTTGTGTGTATAGGCAAAAGAAATTAATTGGCAAAAGTGTTTGATGGGAAATGTTTGTTTTTTTCTGTCAGTTTTTTGTGAATTATGAATGTTGCAAATAACAATGATTCAAATGAAAACATGCAGGATGTATTTTAACATGTATTGAATAGAAAGTATGGATTTTTAACTTGTTCTTGCCTAAAAGTTGCACAGTGAGAGTGGTGAAATCATGGAGAGCAGGAGTTGGGAAGAGTTTACACAAGAAAAGATTGGCAGAAAAACTCCAAGGCCTACACAGTGGTGTAATCAGAAGCAAAAAGGCAGTGGTCTCTATACCTTTACATGAGAGGGAAATATCTATTGATGACATCATGGGTGAACTCCTGAAGAACATGTTGCATCCTGGGAAAATAGAACCACGACTGTTTCACATTGATCTTTCTCATGAGGTAAAGAGTATTCTCTGTTAAAATGCTCTTCTATAAATAACTTGATAAATGGAAAAACAAGCTTGAAACAAAGTTCCATGGACAGACAATTTTGCTGTTTATATTAAAGTAATTTGTTATGATAACATTAATTTCACATTATATTTCAAAGCCAGCAAGGAGTAATGAAAACTACTTCACTGATAGTGTCAATTAATTTTTATAGCATGTTCACTCATTTTAAGCATGCTCATGAAGTGTGTTTTACTCTGTTTTAATTGAGATCTGAATAAGAACACTGCATTTCCATAGTAATAATAATAATAATTCTTTATAAAGAAGGTAACCTGATTAGTGCAAGCACTATTCTTCCCGGGGCCTTCTATATACAAAAATCAACAAACATACATACATGTATAAATATACTTAACTGCATGTTGTCTAATTTTGAAGAATTGTCTATAAATTCTGTGTTCTGATTGGTTGATCAGGTCCAGGAGGGGGTAGACTACCTGTTGTTCTAGTTACTGATATATAACTATTATTATAATAGTCTATATAAATTCTGTGTTCTGATTGGTTGATCAGGTCCAGGAGGGTATAGTCTATATAAATTCTGTGTTCTGATTGTTTGATAGGTCCAGGAGGGGGTGGATTACCTACTGTTCCAGCTACTGATCCTGGGCTGTCTGACCAACAGTACTGGACACGTATGGAGGAAGCTGCCCTACGACCTCTACATTGTGGAGACCATGCCTCTACTGGCCAGGGACTTCCAGGAACAGGTCAGATTCCTCTGTCTTGTTTTATTAATAACTTTTTAGTTTTGAAATCTATTATTTTCATCTTAGTTTGAAGATTCAGATCTGTTGTCAAATAAAAATGTGTGTATTCCTCACTTGATACAGTACAAGCCGTTTATTATCATAGCTTATTTGTCAGGCCAAAACTTTATAATAACCGACTATGATAATAACCGTAGACAGCTGAAATTCATCTCCGAGGTCTGACATGAACTTGATTTAATAAATAACATGTCTGTCGTTTTTACATTGTATTAAATGTGTTATGTTAAGTAATTTCACATTTTTAGCTTTATTGAAAAGAAATACAAGTTAACTAACATATCATTTTACATTTTTAGCTCTACTGGTCAGAGACCAGAAGAGCTTATGTGATAGAAATGCGTCCGGTGTCCGTCCGTCTGTCCGTCTGTCTGTCTGTAAACAATTTTTCAAAATGCTACTCCTCCTACAGTTTTGGTCTGATTTCAATATTACTTGGCATACAAGTAGACTATACTAAGATACATAATTCTGTGTATCGATTTTTGATTTCGATGAACGGTGTTGTCGTTGTTACTATAAATAGAAATTTCTGTGAAATTCTTTCAAAATGCTACTCCTCCTACAGTTTATGTCTGATTTCAATATCACTTGGCACACAAGAAGACTACTCTAAGATACATAATTCTATATATTGGTTTTTGATTTCAATGAACGCTTTTGCCGTTGTTACTAAAAATAGAAATTTCTGTGAAATTCTTTCAAATGCTACTCCTCCTACAGATTTGTTCTGATTTCAATGTAACTTGGCACACAAGTAGACTACACTAAGATACATAATTCTGATTATCGGTTTTTGATTTCGATGAACGGTGTTGCCGTTGTTACTAAAAATAGAAATTTCTGTGAGATTCTTTCAAAATGCTACTCCTTCTACACTTTTGGTCAGATTTCAATATAACTTGGCACAAGTAGACTACACTAAGATACATAATTCTGTATACCAATTTCTCATTTTGAAGCACAGTGTTGCCTTTGTTACTAAAAATAGAAATTTCTGTGAAATACTTTCAAAATGCTACGTCTCCTACAGTTTTAGTCTGATTTCACTATAACTTGCCTCACAAGTAGACTACACTAAGATACACAATTCTTTGTATTGGTTTTTGACTACAAAGAACATTATTGCCTTAGTTACTAAAAATAGGAATTTCTGTTAAAAACTCCCTAAATGCTATTCCAAATACAGTTTTAGTCTGATTATAATATAATGTGGCATGCAAGTAGACTACACTAGGAACATAAAGAGACTTATAATCAAGGATCATTATTTTATTTATTGCTGTTGAAAAGTTTCAATTCCCAACTGCTTAAGTACGTTTCTCTTCCTTTGCTATAAGTACAAACCAGTAGAGCTTCAGTCTCGACAGAGACTTCTGGTTACTTACTGTTTTAACATTTTGTATAAATAAATTCACTTTCCAAAAGCTTAATAATCTCCGAACTCAATCTTTCAGATGCCTTGGCATCCATCTTGTGTACTTTCATTTTTAGCTACTTTCGTTTTTACCTCTATCACCGTATACAACGGGTAACGCGGGGGAGTCGCTAAAAAGTATGGGGGAGTCGTTTTCAACGTATGGGGGAGTAGATTTTCACCGCTTCGGAGTCAGAAGAGATGTGGGTCACGTCTTTTTTCGGTATTTATAAGATGTATTTACACAAAACATATAGCCCACGGAAGGTAGCAATAGTTAAGCTTTGTCTTGGTCATTTGTCCGGCTAGCATATACGTCTAGTTTTCTCAAACACTTCGAAACTATTCGACAGATTTCATATTTATGTTGGTCGAGTGGTTAAAATATGTATGATTTACACAATCTACGACTTGTGTAGGGATTCCGAAAGTTAAAACTGCAAAAGCAAACGTTTATCTATAATATGCAACAATTAAAACTTGTCTAAACCTTATGAAAATTAATAATAAAGATATTTTCTCTTCACATAGTAATGGTTACGTAGGGGGGAGTCGTTCCTAGAAAAGCACAACGCATGGGGGAGTCGCACAATTGAATAGTACTATCATTTTAAATTTTAACTTTTCGTTTGCTAAATGCTTCCTTACACTTTTTTGATAATTTTAGTGAAATATAACATGCATTAAAAAAATTGCTCAATATATGCAATGTGTACGAGTAAAAATAAAACCGTGACATGTATTTTTCGATCCCTATTGTGAAGTACATGAGCATGCATATACCAGTACTTCATATACTTTACTACTTGTACATTTGATATAGTTTCTGCACGGATGAGCAGTGGCATATTTCAAAAACTTCAGCACTTTAAATTAAATACATGTACCGTTAGGCAGTTAAGGAAAGGAAACTTTAGCTTCGCCACTTTATTTCACTCACAGCATAAATAAATTCTACTAAAGAATATATTTTTGGATGAGGGCATGATATTTAAATGTATCAATAATTTACAGCTCCTCATTTCATTAGAGCTTCAGACCTTGCCCTTACCCAGAATAAAAATTTTGAAATACCTTTCAAGAAACAGGCACGTAGTATGAAGAATCTTGTGGACAACGTTTTCTTGCAGAATAGTTATATTTCCTAATGTATAAATAAAATGGTAACCCCCTTCCACAAACCATTTTTTTTTTTGCTTGTTAAAAATTTTCAGGTAAGTTGTTTATACATGTATTTCTCTATTTCAATTGAGGTGCCTTTAATTTGATAAATGGTTATGCGATTCGGTGATTTGAAATATTAGTTACAGGAAGTTACAGGAAATTTACAAGTTTTAAAAGTGTGAAATTCATACTTTATTGAAATATTTTTAAAGAACTTACTGTTTTCTTTTACTGGTATGTAATAACCCGTCATTGTGTGCATTCACGAAAGTGCCAAAGGAGGGGGAAGGGTAAGGGGGTTTCATATTCTGAGGAACTGTATATACATGTACCAGTACCTGCGCAAAGGTAAGGGGGTATCAAATAATTAAATGTATACAGTGAAGAAATAATTTGGTATTTGATCTGTTCACAGTTTGAAGTTAATTATTTTTACACATCTGCCTTTATTTAACATACTGTAGACATACATTTCCAGCGCTTGGGGAAATATGCAATTGCAGTCCAGTCTTCAACATTCTTCCTAAGTGTATATTAACATATGTGTATTTAAGGTACTTGCACACAGATTTGAAGTCAATATTTTCTCTATAATATTACGACTCACATATTTTAATAGCATTTCACACAAAAATTTATTAAAAATCTGATTTCATTTAAAAGTTATTGAAACTTCAATTTTTTTGGCAGGTTTGATTGACACATCCTTGCACTTTCACAAATTTTAACCTTATCCTTAATCCTTAGGAAAAGTTGCAATCGTGTTGTGTATTAATGAGAAATATTTAAACTTTTATCCAGAAAAATAATTCTATTCACAGTAGAAATGCCAGAAAGCAAAACTCCTTCACAAGTATCGTTATTCCGAACTAAGAGTTGCGTACAGAGTTTTGCAAATCGAGCACACTCGTGTTATGTACACAGTTGTTGTAAACAGGGCAAGAGTTCTGTTATTTATTGTTGATGTTTACAATTCACTGGGTGCGTTCAATCGTCGATCAAAGTCTGCTTACCACAACTGCACGGACTGACAATATATTGTGTGTTTGTTTTGCTTTCGAACATATCTACTCTGAGTTTTTTGGATTATAGTATTAATATTTTTCATTTATACACAACGAGATTGCCACTTTTCCTAAGGATTAAGAATAAAATTAAATTGTGAAAGAGCAAGAATGTGTCAATAAAACCGCCAAAAAATTGAAATTTTAATATCTTTTATATGAAATAAGATTTTTAATAAATTTTTGTGTGAAATGCTATTAAAATATATAAGTCGTAATATTATAGAGAAAAAAATAACTTCAAATCTGTGTTTAAGTACCTTAACCCCAGATAATCCAAAATATTCTCATTTAGCATACTAATTCGTTGGTGCCTGAAGATGGTTTACTTTATATGATAAACAAATAATTTAATTATGAATGTTATATGTGGACAAAATTGAGAGCATATACCAGTTAAAAAAAACTAAATGACTGGACTGCAATGCATATTTCCCCAAGCGCTGGAAATGTATGACTACAGTATGTTAAATAAAGGCAGATGTGTAAAAATAATTAACTTCAAACTGTGAACAGATCAAATACCAAATTATTTCTTCACTGTATACATTTAATTATTTGATACCCTCCCTTACCTTTGCGCAGGTACTGGTACATGTATATACAGTTCCTCAGAATATGAAACCCCCTTACCCTCCCCCCTCTTTTGGCACTTTCGTGAATGCACACAATGACGGGGTATTACATACCAGTAAAGGAAAACAGTAAGTTCTTTAAAAATATTTCAATAAAGTATGAATTTCACACTTTTAAAACTTGTAAATTTCCTGTAACTTCCTGTAACTAATATTTCAAATCACTGAATTGCATAACCATTTATCAAATTAAAGGCACCTCAATTGAAATAGAGAAATACATGTATAAACAACTTACCTGAAAATTTTTAACAAGCAAAAAAAAAATGGTTTGTGGAAGGGGGTTACCATTTTATTTATACATTAGGAAATATAACGATTCTGCAAGAAAACGTTGTTCACAAGATTCTTCATACTACGTGCCTGTTTCTTGAAAGGTATTTCAAAATTTTTATTCTGGGTAAGGGCAAGGTCTGAAGCTCTAATGAAATGAGGAGCTGTAAGTTATTGAAACATTTAAATATCATGCCCTCATCCAAAAATATATTCTTTAGTAGAATTTATTTATGCTGTGAGTGAAATAAAGTGGCGAAGCTAAAGTTTCCTTTCCTTAACTGCCTAACGGTACATGTATTTAATTTAAAGTGCTGAAGTTTTTGAAATATGCCACTGCTCATCCGTGCAGAAACTATATCAAATGTACAAGTAGTAAAGTATATGAAGTACTGGTATATGCATGCTCATGTACTTCACAATAGGGAACGAAAAATACATGTCACGGTTTTATTTTTACTCGTACACAATGCATATATTGAGCAATTTTTTTAATGCATATTTCACTAAAATTATCAAAAAAGTGTAAGGAAGCATTTAGCAAACGAAAAGTTAAAATTTTAAATGATTGTACTATTCAATTGTGCGACTCCCCCATGCGTTGTGCTTTTCTAGGAACGACTCCCCCCTACGTAACCATTACTATGTGAAGAGAAAATATCTTTATTATTAATTTTTATAAGGTCTAGACAAGTTTTAATTGTTACATATTAAAGATAAACGTTTGCTTTTGCAGTTTAAACTTTCGGAATCCCTACACAAGTCGTAGATTGTGCAAATCATACATATTTTAACCACTCGACCAACATAAATATGAAATCTGTCGAATAGTTTCGAAGTGTTTGAGAAAACTAGACGTGTATGGTAGCCGGACAAATGACTAAGACAAAGCTTAACTATTGCTACCTTCCGTGGGCTATATGTTTTGTGTAAATACATCTTATAAATACCGAAAAAGACGTGACCCACATCTCTTCTGACTCCGAAGCGGTGAAAATCTACTCCCCCATACGTTGAAAACGACTCCCCCATACTTTTTAGCGACTCCCCCGCGTTACCCGTTGTATACGGTGTCTATGATCAATTCAATCTATCAAAAATTCGTTTTGTTTCCGTTTAAATAAAAACACAATAAAAAGAAAAAAAGTATATAAAAAGTAAAGAAAATGTATATAAAAACGTACAAACAAAAGAACATTTGGATACAAAGATGTAATTTCAACATTTCAGCATGACACAACTAGCTTACCAATTGCATAATATTTATGGTATCAAAATAATGTTACAACATAACAGTGTATGCATTAAAATTGTTTCTTGAATTCTTTTCATTTTTTCAACCTGGAAGTGAACATATTCAAGCTAAGTGTCAGGGAAAAATCATCTCAAACACAAGCCCAATTATTTTCTTCTTTGCCTCCAAGCGCTAATTACACTTAATGGTGCCGTATAATTAAAATTAATTGATGCGCTGATGAGCATTTAAATCAAAGCCGCTTGGACAGGCTGGTTAGAGTTAATTTCAGATCACTTCTTACATGTAATTAAGTGGACAGTTTATAAATGTGATTAATTATGAACATTGATCAGGCAACAAGCATAAGAAAGCTTGGGTTAATTGACACATAAATTTAGATTCGATCAACACATTTTGGTAAACAAATTTATTATCAATGTACAATTCAACGTAAACAAAAGAAGAAAATAAGATTGTGAATTGTTTCCTGTGGTTGTGTAAAGTACTTTGTGAAATAAACAAACTTCGATTCATCTCTCAGGTAAGTGCACTGGAGTGTGACTAATTCCCCTCAGTCAAGCCATTGTGTATAGATAAGCGACAGTGCATGGGCCACAGGTTTTGACAGCTGTTATCTTTTGTTTTGTTGATTGTCTCAAGAGTGAAAAAGGTGTGAAAAAAATATTACGGACGAAAATTTTCTATTATTGTAACTGAAGTACACACTTTTACCTATGATAATAACGCAAGAAATTAACATTGAATTATTAATAAATGGTTTTGTGTTTTAGATATCTATGATAAAAAACGGAGTATGATATTAAACCAGTGTTATAATAAACGGCCTGTACTGTATTAGAATGCAAAAAAGTTGATGGTTGAGGTAAAATTGGTTTGCTTTTCACAGAGAGGCTTTATAAAATGCATGCATAGATGCCTGGACATTCTGCCTGAAGTGACCTGTCGATCACCACAAGAAAGTCTCAAGAAATACCAAGGAAATACGCCAGGTAACTTCTTTTTGCCATCTACATCAAAATGGCCTAAAACATTGTATTTTAAAAATATTTTTGGCATTCAATTATATGCTACATGTACATGTATATTATGTATTGTATTCTTTCAAACTGTTTATAGATATTGGACAGAATGACCTTCTATTTGATGGGAAGGAGTTTAAAAGCAACGTTTTCCAGAGACCATTCCAGTACCTGTACAGACTGGACATGAATCGAGGCCTGGGGGACGTAGATATGAGGAGGACAGAGGGAAACCCCCAAACCTGTCTACAGACACTGCTCAAGTAATACACTACCTTAACTTTTGTCTTATACATAACTGTAAAATGTGTTTGTCAATTCAAAGTGATTATTTGCACCAATCGATAAAACACAGTATAAAACCAGTTATGTATGAGCTGCCTGCACATATATGTGGCCTTAAAAAGATATTGTAAATAACATATATTTCTGTTTTTGATACAGACACTGTGGTATCAGAGATCCCTCCTGGGCTGAACTGCGACATTTTGTCTGGTTCCTGAACACACAGCTTGTAGACTTTGAGAACTCGGCCTTTGTCAGTCTGGCAGCTGCTGAGGATTTACCGGGATTTTCACAATTTGTCTTAAGATTCCTCATCCAAATGTCCAGAGTATGGAATTTTCTTTCTTTCCTTGATCATAGAAATTAATGATTTTTTATTGAGAAAGGCAGCTTATTTATAGATCTAAAGCCATTTGATTTGTTTAACTGTACTGAGTGACTTTGACAGGACTTTGCTACACGGTCGCTGAACATGAGTGAGGAGTCCCCCATACAGATGTTACAGAGGATGGAGTCTGAGGAAGAGGAGGAGAATGAGGAGGACGCGCTCCGTCAGTTTCAGCTCAGGAGGACCTGGGAAAGCAGGTAACGTCCATATTTTTACCAATAAACAGCACATACAGTAAAACTTGTCTAATTCCTACATATGACCGATTTCCGGATTTGGTTCATAATTTAGGTTGCACTTTTAACTTCCAGTTACAACCCAAGCTTAGATCTACGTAAACAATGCCGTTGGATTAATTATCTGTGCAGGTGTAAACAATTAACTTGGTGTTGTTTTGACAAATCAATTTTTGAAGTCAATTAAAATGGCTTTCGATAGAACTAGATCGTTATCAGGGCCAACAGGAACAAACTGCACCAAACACATGTCTCTGATTGAACCAAGAAAAAGAGAAACCATATTTATGTACATATCACATGATCAAGGAATCTTGGAAATAAAAACTTTCATTCTAGATAAAATAAAGAGATCGAAGACAGTGTAGGCCTAACTTCACATTTCAAACATTGCACTAGTTAATTAAGAGAGAGGAAAAATAACTTAAAAACTGAAATTGGTATACTTTCAAATTTAGCAGAAACTGAAAATGCTTTTAAAAAAATGCACACTTACTTCAGGTCAATACTGAAATATGAAACCTTCAATTTTCATTTTTAACATGTAAATTTAAATCAAATTATGTATGAATTTTTTGTCATAGTAAATTTAATCCTTTTTCAATAAAAGAATTCTCAATACACAAATACTATGATATATATATATTTGTATAAAATTTAATCATGGTAAATATGTCGTGAATGTCGTTACGCGTTATGACCAGATTTTTTACTTTCCAAGTCTGGTCATGACCTGATTTTTACATGCTGGAGGTTGGCAAGTATGTTCCGAATAAATATCAGGAAGGTAGAACTCAGATAAACTTAAGCTTTCGATCTAATTTAAGTTTTTTTTTTCTTACTTTTTTAGATTCGAGGAGGAAAACTGCCAGATGAACCAAATTTAGACACAACAGTCAGTCATATTCTTACATCAGCTCAGGAATTCATGAGGAGACAACAGGTAAGAAAAAAATATTAAATAATCTGGGTTTATGATTATCAGTATATATGAAGAAAAAAACCAGTACAAATCCAAACTTTGATAATTGCAATTTTGTTTATGTAGAGAATTCTTATTTGCATCCACTGTTGGTATAATTAATGTTCATGTTTTTCCAGTGATTGCACTTAGCCTGCATCATGCACCTTACTCTCTTTACAGGAAACTTGTTAATTCTGTAGGATGAGTGTAGTTTTGTCAGCCTGAGAGATGTGGAGAGTCTTTACTGTAAACTTGTTTATTTTTACAGGATGAGTGTAGTTTTGTCAGCCTGAGGGATGTGGAGAGAGTCTTGACTGTAAACTTGTTTATTTTTACAGGATGAGTGTAGTTTTGTGAGTCTGAGAGATGTGGAGAAATGTGCATTGGTTGCGAAGTAAATGAAGGGAAACTAAGTGGACCGACAGACAGCAGCAAAGCAATATGCCCTCCCTTCTTCGAAGGGGGGCATAAAAAGGGTGTTGAAGATGTTCAAAATTTTCAACTGCAGGATTAGCACAATTGCTGTATGCAAGCTGATTGACTAGATCAAATCAACATAAAAAAAAATTCCTGACCTGAGCATACAGTCCATCACTATCTTCCATCCTGATCTTCTGGTCAAGGTAATACAAAATATTATCATGCTTCTGTTGTTCATAGTAAACATTCTCTACAAAGTCAAATTCCCGTTGAGGAAGTTTATTTTTGGCCCTCAATACACCATCTGGAGTGGCACACCACAGTAAGACTTCTTTAGCAGCTTGCATCAACTGGTCCGAGAACAACAGATTAAAATTGAATTTCTCAAAGATTCTAAATGGTTAACAAATTTCAAACAGATCCACCTAAAAATTTGCTGGCATTTAACTCTGACAATGTATGAAAATTTTATCTATAAACTATTTCTTTGAACATTATTATGGTCATGGTTAAAGAAGACAGACAGAAAGCTAGACGTCAAAATTCAATTCACACAAAAAATAGTTGACAAAATTAATCATATAAATATAACTACCAGGACAATCTTTATTTGCTATAATTCCCATTTAAGACACCTTTTCATGCATATTATGTATTGATTTTCACATTAAAAAAATAATCCCAAAATAAGATATTTTTCATACTTCTTGTTCCATGCCTTCTATGTCATCATCACTGAATCTCTGGCAGACATGGAGGATTATTGAAGCACATGTATCAGCATGGAAGCCCATGAAGACATCCCCTGTCTTGTATTCAGCTGCCTTCTCTCTGGAAAAAAAAAACCCAAATACATCAAAGATGAGCAAAATAATCCTATCTCTCACAAATAAAAAAAAAAACAAAAATAAGAAGAAAAAAAAAATTCTTGAATTTCTGAAATCTTATAAGACAGAAGAAATTATAAGTACCTCCCTCCTTAGAAAAATGCATTGGAATTGAGATCTTTCAAGAAATTAGATTTTTAGGTACAGAAAAACCTAAAACAAATAACCTTGGATTCCTAAACATTGGTACAGCTATCTTGACGAACTGTTCTGCCCACTTCTCTAACTTCTGGGCCAGGCTGACTTGTACTGGAGACAACATGGTGGAGATGTTGAGGAAGTGTTTCTCTAGTCTGTTGATCCATTGCTAGAAGATGGTTGTCAGGGTGATGAGCAACCAGAGGAACATAAAAAAGTAAGTTTTGCAGGGCTCTCGATTCTCTTTAATTGGGGCCGATATTCGGCCCCGTTCCCAACGTGAAAAAGGCACCTTTTTTCCCAAATTTGAGTGTAAAATTCCCAATGCATGATTGCTTGAAATTTATTGCTATATTAAAAAAATGATAAAAAGTATATCTTTGAAAGTCGTAAATGCACTGTGAAGATATGAAGGAAACACGTCGTGTTGTAAACTAGTAGTTCGTATATATGCTGGAACCAGTTTAGTATAAAAACAAAAGTCGTCTGTGCAGACGTAAATTATGAAATTTGTTTATTCACATGTCGCACAATGTGAAGTACTATCATGTCAGGGATCTAAATTAATGGAAAATAGTCACTAAATGCGAATTTAAAACACGAGTTACGAGTTAAAAACCCAATTTTTGTGAGTAAGAAAAAAAGGTCTTAAAAATTAAGATTACCATTGAGAAGCACTAAAGGAATTTTTATTCACAGTTTTAATATTAAATTCCCTAACAAATGAAAATAATTAGTTATCATGCTCCTACAGTTCGTAAATTTCAATAATCTTATCCATTTTGCAGCACTACTTGACTTATTTACTTCCAAGAACGATCGTTTTTTATCAACCCGAATTTCCTCTATTCCCTTGTTTATGGAAAATACATGTAGATATCCCATTTAATAAATTAAGATCACTTAATCAACTAGAGAAAAGTGTTATGTGATTTCCAAAAAAATATATTTCCAGTGTATTTAATGATTTAATTTTAAATTAAATATTAAATAGAATGACCTAAGACCCTGACGATAAACTATGTTAGTTGCTAACCCAACCCCCTTTACAGATTTGAGCTAGTTAGTAACTTTTTAAATGGGAAAAGTATTTTTTTGCTGCGACTACCTTGGGACTCGTGCTTGATTTTTTTTAATTATACACCTCTGTATCTGTTCAGATTTCATCTTTTATAAAACAACCTAAATGCTGACAAGAATTAAATTAGTTGTTTTTTTTAAATGATTTAAATAATTCTTATGTTATTTACTATGAGAAGAAAAAATTTCTAGTGAAAGTTCAATGTTACAATTTGATAGTAAAAATAAATCTGCTTGCTGAAATTTGCTAGTGGTCAAAAAAGTTATCATATCAATCCCTGCAGTACTGTAGTCAGTGTTGAAAAAAAATTCTACTAAGAGTTAGATGATGATGATGATTTGTTTCAGCTACTATAATTACTCTGTGTTTATATTTGATTTGTCTTGTTTTAAGAGTTTAAAATATGACTGGTAGAAATTTCCCAATTTTTGTAAAAAACATCGCTTTTTTCCCAATTCCATTGGCCCCGGCCCCAGAACCAAAAATGGGTGTGAGAGCCCTGTTTTGTGATGTGTTGATTCATTCAGCATTTAGATATCATGATCCCTGTTTCTTGTAGTTTATATTGAACTTATTAGGTTGTGAAGTAAAGTGAGTAATAATTAATGGTGTTATTTTGCCCATGTGTCTGTCTGTGTAAACAATTAGTTTAGCACTGTTAATGGTATTCTTTGCCTTGATTAGTGAGCTTTTTAATATATTTATGGATTGAAGAGAATTCGAATGGTTAGATATACAATGGTTTGTATATCTTAAGTCCCCCCTATCACTGATCACAATCCACCTGATGATATTATAGGTAGCCTTCATAGGGATTTCTAACTGGGCTCTGGATCCTGCCAAAATGAATCACAAAATCTCAAAACTTGTAGAATAAATTCAGATCTTGCAAATTTTACTGAAATATTTTTTACTTGAAAAAGTTATAGTCATGTCATGTAACACTGCTGAACTTATTTGTCCTTTGTAAGTGAGCTGACTGGAGTTTGATACATTGGTACAAGTAATTTTCTCATCTTAATAGACTAAATAATGATTATCTTAATGCTTGTGTTCAATAGGTTTGCAGAAATATCAACCGTATAAAGGTCTGCATGGAGACAGGAAACACTGTGGTTCTTCTTAACTTGGAGAATCTATATGAGAGTCTGTATGATGCCCTAAATCAGGTAAATTTGTTATTAATTATGTGATGCTTTAGAAATTTTCATATAATAAGTTCAGAGGTCTTTTGTTCTTATATTTTTTTACAAATTATATTCAGAAAAGAACATTGTCAACTTGCTTCATAATTCAATCATTTTCTTGGATTATTGTAATATTTAATAATTTTATCATCATGACCGTAGTTTTAAGATTTGACAGAGATCATTTCTTAGCAAGTAGAAGAACACCCCTCACAAAATAGCCAAAAAATTGTAAGTTATATATACAAATAATGTGAATGGCTTTTCTGTAATATTTTCAGTATTATGTGTACTTTGGAGGAGAAAGATATGTAGATCTTGGATTGGGAACTCATCGTGTCAAATGTAGAGTGCACAAGAAATTCAGGTAAAAAATTGCACAGATTTTTTTTATCAGTCTGCGGTCTTTGTAAATGTCAAGATTTTATACATTCATGAAGTTTAAATAATGTTAAAAGTAATTTTTTCATATTCAAATAGCAACAGAATTTGAATGAATTTTCCTATCATATCTATATATTAATGACATATTTGTTAAAACCTTAATAGTTCATGATGACAGATGTAACCCCCACCCCCTCTCCAAAGAAAAGAGAAGAAAACAAACATTTCAAATTTAACTTCAGATTGGCAGAAGAAAATTGCCTGCCAAAGTATTCAGTAAAGCAATATAATTATATACTAGATTACTTTCATGCTTTATAATTGGTTTACAGGTTGATAGTTGTAGCAGAGAAGGAGGTTGTATACAGACAGTTCCCCATTCCTCTGATCAACAGACTAGAGAAACACTTCCTCAACATCTCCACCATGTTGTCTCCAGTACAAGTCAGCCTGGCCCAGAAGTTAGAGAAGTGGGCAGAACAGTTCGTCAAGATAGCTGTACCAATGTTTAGGAATCCAAGGTTATTTGTTTTAGGTTTTTCTGTACCTAAAAATCTAATTTCTTGAAAGATCTCAATTCCAATGCATTTTTCTAAGGAGGGAGGTACTTATAATTTCTTCTGTCTTATAAGATTTCAGAAATTCAAGAATTTTTTTTTTCTTCTTATTTTTGTTTTTTTTTTTATTTGTGAGAGATAGGATTATTTTGCTCATCTTTGATGTATTTGGGTTTTTTTTTTCCAGAGAGAAGGCAGCTGAATACAAGACAGGGGATGTCTTCATGGGCTTCCATGCTGATACATGTGCTTCAATAATCCTCCATGTCTGTCAGAGATTCAGTGATGATGACATAGAAGGCATGGAACAAGAAGTATGAAAAATATCTTATTTTGGGATTATTTTTTTAATGTGAAAATCAATACATAATTGCATGAAAAGGTGTCTTAAATGGGAATTATAGCAAATAAAGATTGTCCTGGTAGTTATATTTATTTGATTAATTTTGTCAACTATTTTTTGTGTGAATTGAATTTTGACGTCTAGCTTTCTGTCTGTCTTCTTTAACCATGACCATAATAATGTTCAAAGTAATAGTTTATAGATAAAATTTTCATACATTGTCAGAGTTAAATGCCAGCAAATTTTTAGGTGGATCTGTTTGAAATTTGTTAACCATTTAGAATCTTTGAGAAATTCAATTTTAATCTGTTGTTCTCGGACCAGTTGATGCAAGCTGCTAAAGAAGTCTTACTGTGGTGTGCCACTCCAGATGGTGTATTGAGGGCCAAAAATAAACTTCCTCAACGGGAATTTGACTTTGTAGAGAATGTTTACTATGAACAACAGAAGCATGATAATATTTTGTATTACCTTGACCAGAAGATCAGGATGGAAGATAGTGATGGACTGTATGCTCAGGTCAGGAATTTTTTTTTATGTTGAGTTGATCTAGTCAATCAGCTTGCATACAGCAATTGTGCTAATCCTGCAGTTGAAAATTTTGAACATCTTCAACACCCTTTTTATGCCCCCCTTCGAAGAAGGGAGGGCATATTGCTTTGCTGCTGTCTGTCGGTCCACTTAGTTTCCCTTCATTTACTTCGCAACCAATGCACATACTGAAATGAAATTTGGTATACAGATATATCACATGAATATCTAGGTCAAGTTCTGTTTCGGGTATGATCGCTCTATTTTTGACAGAGTTATGCCCCTTGGACTTAGAAAAATTTCAATTATTTGCAATTTCGTTTATCTGCTTTGCAACCGTTTAACATACTTAGATGAAATTTGGTATACAGATATATCACATGAATATCTAGATCAAGTTCTGTTTTGGATATGATCGCTCTATTTTTGACAGATTTATCCCCTTGGACTTGGAAAAATTTCAATTTGCGGGGAGGGGGGCATAAGTGTTTTACAAACATCTCTTGTTCATGAAGGGATAAGCAGTTAATGCTCTTAAAGATTTGAGTAGTTTTTAGCCGGGCTTATTGCTCAAAGAGCAGTTGCCAGCTTATGTGATCCTGTTCAAGGCAGGAAGTCAACCCCATAGTCGCCATTTTAAAGTTACGTGCAAAAATATAGTTCTTACTCTCTACCGCTTTTGAGATAATACAAACGCTAAATAAAGCAACAAAAATAAAACGAAGTTTTATTTAAATAAAATAAACATTAGTAATAATGACTTTGAAAACTTCATAAGTCAAAGAACATAGTTCATTAGCGTAAGGATTTTTGATAATCGGTGTTACCGTAGTTCTCTACACATAAGAGGTAAAGCAGGAGAGGGAACCAGACTGGACTGTTTGTTTACATTCAGCTGCGGTACCAGATTAATTCTGATTTTGACAAAATTGGACCGTGGTATTAGGATTGAAAAACTCACTGTCAGTGTCTTATAATTTATATTGATAGTTTTCAAATAATTTTTTTCATCAGAATATAAAGTGATTCATGTAAGAAATCCATTCTACTCTGTAAATGAGCCCGACTCTCTGTACTTCTGAGTACTTTGATTGTCCTTTAGGATCAGAATCCAGTCTTGCAATATAAAGGCTCAAGAAACTCTATATACTGTATTAGAATTCAAGGCCCTTTTGTTTTCTTTCTTTTTGCATGAAAAAAATTTCAATTTATATTCTATTTGCCTGTTATCTTAATTGATATGACTTGTGCCTACTGATATATTTTACTGTAGCAAGCTTTATTGAATTAAGTCATTCAGATTGCTTATACTGAGTAAAATTATGCCTTGAATTTCATAAGAAATCTCCTACTTAAACTCAATGAAACTCAGAAAAAACTTGAAAATTTCAAAGGGTTTGGAAAATTGAGATTAATTTCCATAATATTTACATAAAAAAATAATACCTACAACTTGCTCCATGGTATATTGGTTTAGGTGACCACCAACTCCAAGCTGATCACCACAGTAGACGTAGCAGAGCTGTCCCAGTACCTTCACATTCCTTACGCACAGATAACACTACTCACTCTACAGTCATTTGACACAGAGCAGCAGTTCTGTAGACAAGTCAAGTAAGTCATCAGATCTGTAGACAAGTCAAGTAAGTCATCGGATCTGTAGACAAGTCAAGTAAGTCATTTGATACAGAGCAACAGTTCTGTAGACAAGTCAAGTAAGTCATTTGACACAGAGCAGCAGTTCTGTAGACAAGTCAAGTAAGTCATTTGATACAGAGCAGCAGTTCTGTAGACAAATCAAGTAAGCCATCAGTTCTGTAGACAAGTCAAGTAAGTCATCAGATCTGTAGACAAGTCAAGTAAGTCATTTGACACAGAGCAGCAGTTCTGTAGACAAGTCAAGTAAGTCATAGGATCTGTAGACAAGTCAAGTAAGTCAGGAATTCTGTAGACAAGTCAAGTAAGTCATCAGATCTCTAGACAAGTCAAGTAAGTCAGCAGTTCTGTAGACAAGTCTTTATATACAGAGCAGTAGTTCTGTAGACAAGTCAAGAAAGTCATAAGATCTGTAGAAAAGTCAAGTAAATCAGTAGTTCTGTATACAAGTCAGGCAATTCAGCAGTTCTCTAGTCAAGTCAAGTAAGTTGTTAAATCTGTATACAAGTCAAGTAAGTCGGCAGTTCGGTAGTCAAGACATTTATGTCATAAGATCTGTAGACAAGATAAATAATCATTATATACAGAGCTGCAGGTCAAGTAAGTCAGGAATTCTGTAGACAAGTCAGTTAAGTCAATAAGTCTGTAGACAAGTCAAATAAGTCAGTTGATACAGAGTAGCAGTTCTGTAGACAAGTTAAGTCAGTATTTCTTTGCACAAGTCAAGTAATCATTTGATACAGAACTGCAGCTCTGTAGATAAGTCAAGTTATTTTGTCTGTAGACAAGTCAAATTAGTCATTAGATTTTGCCAATTCACAAAAGTCAGTAGATTTGTAGACAATTCAAGTAAGTCATTTACTCTTTAATTGGTCTTTAGTTCTGTAAACAAGTCAAGCAAGTTGTTTGATTTTCTTCAGCATTACATGTCATTGTTTGTAATGTCTATTGTAGACAAAGCTTTGAGAGAGACCTGGCTGCTGAGTCTCTGTTGATTGTACAGTGTGACAGTGGAAATGAGAATGCCAGCCTTGTGGCCTGTGCCCAGTATTCTGTGTTAGATCAGCTTCAACAGCTGGAAGATGAGAAGACAGGGAAGACACACATTGTCTTCATCATCCATCTCCCCAGGGTGGCAGGTGGAGGATTCACAGGATTCCAGGTACATATCATTATTTGACAGAAAAGTTCAGAAGGCATGATTATTAAAATGTTTGTGTGTTCACAAAGTATGCACTTGTTTGCCCCCAAAACAGGCTACCAACCAAATTGACCACTTCAATTGATAAAAATGCTGCTCCACTCCTACTCTGTAACAGTCTCTTATGTCTTTAAAGTAAAGGGAAAATAATGATTTATGAAAAGTATTTTGCTTTGAAGAGATGTTATTGCATATAAATTTTATTGAAGTTCTTTCAAGCTAATTCTCTGTTTACTTAGTGTGGTCTGTGGCACTCAGTTCACATTGATGATCTTCGACCTGATGATGATAAAATGCCCAGTTTTCTGGCTCTAAGGAATAAGAGTGTGGGGACTTTATTAGAAAGTGCTGCTGGCTCCTCTAAACCCAGAGACACTGAAGAAATGGACTGGGAGGGGAGGCCAGATCATGACAAACAGGAAATGGAGGACATAGAGATGGAGGATCAGGACGTTTATCCACATGACTTTGGCAGCATGATGGAGCACACAGGACAAGTTCATGTGGAGAAGAAAGTGGATATTCCGTTCTTCATCAAACTTACAGCACATCCAGCTCTGGCCATGGTGAAAGATCCAGCTGTGGACTCAGCCAGGACAACAGAGAGAGTGAAGATTCTGTTAGCGCTTCTTCATCAAGAAACAAAAGGTAAGACCGAATCAGATTTTTGTCTGTGTGAAATTTTCAATGTCTGTTTTAGGCATTCAGTGATGTAAGATTTATGTATATTGTTAAATCTTGTTTTTATAGAAAAAGTGACATTCATGAAAGGAGTAGGGCGCCACCTAGCGGCTCTGATGAAGGAGAAAGAGGAGACAATGGGACAGTCTGCTGAGAGTTGGTTGTATTCAGAGGCCACCAACAGGGACTGTATCAACAGAGCGGGGACATTCAGGTTAAAAAAAAAATAGATTTAAAAATTGAAAAAAATTAGGATAAGATTTAGAGTTAGATTTTTTAACTTCTGATCATTAGTTGGATCTTTATTTCACACTGTAGGGAAACAGATAGAAAAGCATTAATCTGCTTAATAGCACTTAAACATTTTACCAGTATTCATATGCTTACCTTCACATGTAACTATGAACTAATTAATGATAACTGTTTCTTACTTGCAGAAAAGCTCGAAACCAGTGCATCATTGAGAAATTGTCCCCCATCCTGGCTGGCATCATTGCTCAAGTGGACACCAACAGTAACCTTGACCTTTTGATTAAGACTGACCCAGATACCTGGGAGCACAAACTTTGGCTTGAGATCATCAATGATCCCTCAGCCACACAGATAGAGTATTCCATGATTGTGTCCCCCAAAAGACAACAGGAACTTCCCGAGGTGATGGTGAGGGGGACAGGGTGTGATGGACAGAAATTTACAGCTCAGATGCCCTTCTCCTGGCTGATATACAAACTGATTGACCGAACCATGAGGACTTCTCAAGATCTTGAAAAACATGGTTAGTTACAGCTGTGTGGTTTTAGATACAATTGTCACAGATTGTCTTAATAATTTAAGCATGTGTTTTTTAAATAATTTTAAGAATTAATTGAATCATGAACAGTTGCCTGGGCAAAGGTTTTATTTAGAAAATTTATTTTAATGCAGGACTTATATTCCTTAATATGAATACAATAAAGTCATGTAATTCTACACAAAACTTTCTTGAAGTCTACAGAGAAATTTTTTTGCAGAAACAATTCAAGAATTGGTCAAAAGGGTAACAGATGTAATAGAAAACACACCTATTGGAAAAGTACTTCAAAAGTGTCTTGGTGAAGTCAGGCTTCCAGAATTTGTCAAGCCATATCTCAGTGATTTTGTTCATATGGTATATCATGTGACCAGTATTGAGGAGCATGGGGTAAGTCTTAAAATTCAAAATTTTATAAAATTATTAAAATAAGAAAACTATTAAGCTTTTGTTTATTTTTGAATTTTTCTTATTTTAAATTTATGAAGTTTTATGGCAAAGAATGTGAAAGTTAAGAGAAACTTTTTCTTCTTTATTTTAGCTGGTTTGTGAAAATTTACTGAATGGAATGAATATGGACTTCAAAGAAGGACCACAGAGTGTTGTGATGAACTTTGTTGCAATTCATGCTGTATACAATAAATCTGTGCCAAGACTGAGGAATTTTGCCAGCATTACACGAGTATGGCCAGAATGCAGTGCCAAAATCATTGAGTTCCAGCAGAAAAGTCCTCAATTCTACCTTGTCACAAATGAAGAACTGGTAATGTTGCAATTATTGCTTTTGTAATGAAATTTCCAACCACCTGTTCTTAGCTTGTTGAAAATATTTGCAATTTTAGTCTAAGTTAACCATCACCATAACTTCAATTGGTGAAAGAATGTAAATTAACTCAACATCTTTTAGGCAGCTAGGTTCAAAACCTCAAATGGTTATAAAGTTGTTTTTTGTTTTGTTTTTTTGCAAAATGATTATTTGAATAAATGTTTATTTACCATATGTCTATCATGTCTTGCATGGTTGTATCATTTAACTCAGTGATAAATTTTCATCACTTTTCAGACCCTTGACATACTTGGCCTCTACCTACTGTTACAATCCTTGGAGCCTGGTAAGGACACACTCAATGACAACAGGGGCAGACAATACTGGCAGAAACAGGTGCTCAAGTACCGACCTGTGGTGGAGAGGATTCTGGGACAGTGTGTACAGGAGGTGGATCCGTCAGGAGTGGAGGAGTTTGGGAGAAGGTGCAGAGAGGGTAGTAAGGAAGCCAGGTATTCTTAATCATTTTTTATTCTCAAGAACCTAATTTTTGCGTAATTGCGCGACTTTGTCTGCACACAAAAAATTTTATTCTGGCATATATTAATATATATTAATGTTTATCTACAACAGAAACCACAGCTTGCAAAAATTTTGTCTTGCTAATATATACCAAATAGCTAAGTCGCCAAAAAAAATAAGGTGTTGCAAAAATATTGTGATCTACAGTTATAATTTAGGGGAAGTATACATAATTTCATAAGTGGAGAAGGTTGAAAGCTGGGGAGGCAGTACAGTTGTGGTTGGTTAAGATTTTAATTTTGTAAAGTAAGAATTTGAAGGGATTTCTAAGTAATATGTGCTTATTGGACCTGTAATGTACAAGTGCATGCATAGTTGTTTTTGAAATATTATATTAAATATTGAATTCACATATTATTACAGAAAAACATTGTTGCTTTAAAGTTTTAAGTACACTTGTATTTGCTTTTGCATCTGTTAAATGAATCATTAATATCTATTCCTGCATCAGATGCCAGTGGACTAAGGTTATAGTCATGAAGCTGTTTCTTCAGCATGTCTGTGCAGAGGACACAGCAATACCAGTGGAGCGATGCAAGACATTATGGGTGGTAGGTGTTCTACATACATGTTTTTTCTGTATTAGTAGTGGTGGTTAACTCTTCATGGAAATAAGATGTGGAAGTTAAATTTGAGTCCCAACAAGCTTTTCAGCATATCATCTGTTTCGCAATTATAAGTTTTAAGGTTAAGTGTCAGTATTGGTGAAGTGAAAATGCCATTTGACCCTTTTACATGTATTTACAGATGCTCAAAGATAATGTGGACTTCAAGAACATTGAAGCTTTGGAAAAGGTGGAGAAATTCCTGAAAATGTGTATGAAAAAAGCAGTCACCACAGCATTTGGGTAAAAACAAGATTTATTTAATGATATACATTCGCTTATTTAAATTTTATACATTTTTGCTCTATTTAAATTTATAAAGTATTACTGAATTTGAAGTTCATAAGTACTGAAAAATACTACCACCATGATATTATTAGGAGGGAGGTCACATTTGGACCTTTTTTATTTTCAAAAAAATTCAAATAGCTTTCGAAATAAATGACCCTTGAGTAAGAAAGAATAAGATTTTGTAATCATATTTACTAAATAGTTTTTTTTTTTTTTTTAAATAATGTAAGATTTGTTTTTGAATCATTGTCATTGGAGAAGAGAACACATTACAAAATCAGAAGTATATTCTCAGGGAGTGCCCTTTACAGTGTATACTAAGTCTTTAGTTGGATACATTGTAGGAGGTTAGATAGTTGTAAAGCCTGTGAGAGTGAGATCACAGAGAGACCTATTGAACTCCCCTGTAAGGACGTCATCTGTATTAAATGCTACAACGACACGAAGATTCTGAGATCTACTGAATGTCCTGTCTGTCATGATGAAATTCCTGATCACTTCAATCCCCATCAAGACAACACCAAAAAGTATGAGCTTTTGTTTTATTTGTATGTAGTTCATTGAGGTAATTATCATGGATGTGAAAGTGTTTATTACAAGAACATGTTCTATTAGACGGATGGAATTTGTAAACTTGTACTTTTTTGGTTCCAAGTCTGTTACCCATAAATTTAGATTGCTTCATGAGTTTTTATTTGGGATCTCACTAAATCAAGAATTTCAGAGACAATGGCTTAAAACATTTTTTGCTGACTAAGTTAAAATTTCTCGTCAATTTTGTTTCAGCCTGAAGATGCACCAACTCAGAGTTTTCCAAAGACACTGCAACAGTTTCTTTATGGATCTGGTGTCCCAGCTGTGTTTTACCGACGAGGAGCCACCGTCCAGTGGGGTGGTTCAGAAGTTGATGTCGTATATCACCACCACAGCTAGAAAGGGCCAGGGAGGGAGAATGGCCAGCAAGGAACTGTCAGTGTTTGAGGAAGGCATTGATCCTACACCAGTCCTACGATCCTTCCTCCTACAACATCTTATCAGGACCAGGTGGAGTTTTGTTTATAAAATTTTAATGGAAGGGCAGATTTTGAACTGTATCAATTTTTTCCTTACCAATATCATGCCCCTACATTATTAATTTGATGCATAAACAAAATCTGCTGCATTTTAAGTTTCGAAAGATTTAGAGTGTTTTGTATCATTTAAAAACATTTTTTTTCGGTCTTGCATTTCAGCTCTGGAGAAGTAAGTGAGTGTCTACAGATTTACTTGGATCAAGTGGAAGAGCTGATGGCCCTCAAAGAAAATGAAGACAAAATGATAGAACTCTCTCTGTTGGTCATTAATTGTCTAGAGGTGAATATGATTTAGTATCTCTCTCTCTCTGTATTTCTTTCTCTCTCTCCCTCTCGGTGGGTGTGGGTACATCTTTTTCAGTGTGCTATTTCTTAGTCAACATGTGGCCTGAAAATCAATACTAATGTTTTATAAACTTTGATTTTTACAAAAGGACTCGCTGCACCAAGAGGTTACCAAAAGTAATGACCCAGAAAAATCTAAAATCAAGATGGCCACCCAGATGCTTCAGCACAATGTCCAATTGGTAATAAAGGAGGGATTGGACGTAGAGAAGCTGTATTGTATGGCTGAGACCAGGTTTGGACTGATTGTTGTGGCTGAGATCCTCCACAAGTTACTAGTGGAGAAGTCTATAAAGATGGGACCGAGTGTCAGAAGACTTCTAGAAGCTGCTGGTAGGCTGTGTGACGAATGCGGGTCAAAGCAGCCAAAGTAAGAGTTTATCTATCGTTAATCATAGGCTAACTTGATATGTTTGTAAGCCCTCTTCTGTGTCAAGTTTTAAAAAATTAGGTCAGAGGTTCGTGGTCAAAATATTCCCTAGAAAATTTCAAAAAAAATTGTTGAAGAGGTGAGAGAATTCAGAAATAAAAAAGGAAAATGAATGAATCCTGGAGGTAAAATTTTTTTTCAATAAGCCCATTTTAGTCTGTAGGTAGGTAGAAGCCAAATAAACCAATTTTAAAGATGTCGTAAAATAATATTACTTTATATATCCAAGCAAATGTCTTTAAAAACTTTATATCTTTACTGCTCTTTTAGGTTGTTCCTGATCAAACACCTCTGTCGATGCTTTGGGTTAGAGACCTATCAGAAAGTCTGCAAGACGAGTGATGCTACCACAGTCCGCTGGTTGAGTGTTCCAGAACTCCAGAAAAATGAGGTATCTCATTATAAACAGCATGACTACACTAACAGTTTTCCATCAAAGCAGAGGTTAAAATGATTTTAACATTATTGATATAATCAAATGGAAAATTCTGCAATCTGTGTGAGAAATGAGTTGTAAAAGAATTGAGTCATACTTTAAAAAATTTTAGTTGCACAAATGCAAATTGCTGAACGTTTGCATACTTAATATACTGGACTGTTCTGCATGGAATAAGAACAATATTTTATATTTAACACAGATTGCTGAGTGCAGTGACAGGTTTATTGTGTGTGGAGAACAGTACAAAGCACTGAGAGAGAAGTTAACCCAGGCAACCCTGGGACAGAACATGGAGCTACTCAAAACTGCTTTAGAGGTAAATTTTATTCATTAGTTACCAAAATGCATAGGAAAGTCTTCACATGATAATCATTGAAACTTAGTGGTAAATAGATGGAGAAGTTAGCTTTACATAATACGCTGTGCAGTAAAAATATACAAGAATACCTTATAATCTGATAATTGTTTAATCAGATAATCTGGTTAATCTGATAATTGATTATCAGTTTAACAGAAAACCGCATTTCATTGGTGTTTGTTTCGTGAATTATGTTAGTTAAAGCTTTAAACTTTGGAAAAGTGTTTTATTCTTTATGTGGAGTTTACAGTACATTTAAATGTACTGTTTTTCAGAGTGCCAGGGTCCCTGATTTCCAGAAAAGAACACTAGCACTCCTGGCTGTGTTTAGGGAAATAACTATGTCCTATTTAAACCCAGAAAACAAGAGGAGAGTTACTGCTGCTGTAAGTTCTTATTGAGTACTTACTGAGTGATTGCATTGCATTTCTAAATATCTTAAAATTATCAGAAATTAAAATTCAACTTTTTCGAAATATATCATGCTATCAGGAAATTTAAACTGAAGTCACAAGCATGGTTTTAAATTTGATTAACATTGTCTTCCTGACAGGCTGTTGAACAATTACATCAGTTTATGGCACAGCATCCTCTGTTTGCAAATCAGGTAAGTAAATAATGGTGCAATATATTCACAGGGAGATGTCAGACAAGGAATTAAGGAAAGTTTTATAAAACTAATTAAATTTTTCATCAATGACGTATTTTTTTATTTTTCCAAACCAAAGTGCTCAGGTGAGCGATGTAGCATATGAACCTCTTATTTTTTGATTTGTTTATTTTTAAGAACAATCTTCCTGGGGCCCTTTGTGGGAATGAGCTGTGGAGGAGGAACCCTCAGCTGACGGTACAGGAGGGGATGGACCTGGGACATCAGAGTACCGTTTGTCTGTTGAACCACTTCTTTATCACACTGTTACAGATCCCTGAAGAGAGAACACTCGTAGAACCCCTCAACAAACTGGCTCAACAGCCACAGGACATGCAGGTGGGTAGTGTAAGGGCAAATGTCCTGTTTTAAAAGAGCTCATTTTTTTGTCAAACAATTTTTTTTATGCAAGTAGTACTTAGTTCGAATTTTATACTAGAAAAACTGAATTGGTGAATTACTGTACATGTACTACAGATGGAACAGATTTAAGTTATTTTCAAGTTAGCAAATGATAGAATTTATAAACATATTGTTGCAATTATAATTTAGCTTTTTCTAAAATAAATAAAGAATGTTTAAATATGAACTCCAGAAAGAAAATCTATGCTTCATGAAAATGATACTGCAAATTACAAAATAAGTCTTTTAGAAAGTAAGGAAAAAAAAGACAGCATGATCAAATTCTAAAATATAAAGTGTGGATAATTTTTACCAGAGAGCTTTCCTGCCCACCATGCCACAGGACGACGTGGCAGAAATCAAGGAGGCACTGTTGGCTGCCAGACAAGGAGGCGACGAAAATCCTGTATTTTATCGTAAGTAATGATGAGGGAAACAAATATTTGTCAAGTACTGAAATATAACAAGATTACCTTTAGCCTTATTTGGCCCTGAGAATTTCTGAAAAATCAAAAATGCTCAGTTTAGGTTGCAAATGCAGTATTTATCACTTGGAGTGTTGGTGACTATTAATATTGGTATCTATTAATCATGACGTAATTTCCCCTCTAGTCAATGCATTATGACATCGTAAAATGCATCATTTTCCTCATATCCTACATCTGTACAACATTAAATTCCTTTGAAAATGGCCTAAAGTTGAAGTATTTTTTCAATATTTCTTAAGATCCAGAATATGCTAATACATTATGAAAGATATGTTTCTGAAGATTAAAAAAAAAATGTTTTATTTTTTGGATCATGGACTGTGCTCATATTTTAATTCTTTGCTGAACGTAGTCAAATACGCGTGTTGTCAGCAAATTTCAAGAACTTTGCAATTTTTCATAGCCTGTTTTCCAATATCTGCATTCTTAAAAAGAATTTTTATTATAAGAAATGAAAGCACCCAGTGTCTATTTTAATTTATAAATTGGGTAAGAGGGTGATAGTTAATTGATATAAGTACAGGGCCATATTAAGGTACTTGGACACAGATTTGAAGTTAATATTTTCTCATTTTTTCTGTATAATATCACGATTTATATATTTTAATAGCATTTCACACAAAAAATGATTAAAAATCTTATTTCGTTTAAAAGTTATTAAAACTTTAAATTTTTTGGCGGGTTTGATTGACACATCCTTGCACTTTCACAAATTTTAACTTTATTCTTAATCCTTAGGAAAAGTGGCAATTTTTATGTGTTTTAATGAGAAATACATGTATTAAACTTTTATCAAGAAAAATAATTGTATTCAGAGTAGAAATGTTTGAAAGCAAAACACCTTCACAAGTATCGTCATTCCGAACTAAGAGATGCGTGCAGAGTTTAGCAAATCGAGCACACTTGTGTCATGTACACAGTTTTTGTAAACAGGGCTCGAGTTCTATTATTGTTTATATTTAGAATTTACCGAGTCCGTTCAATCATCACAGTCTGCTTACCACAACTGCACGGATTGACAATATATTGTGTGTTTGTTTTGCTTTCGAAAGTGTCTACTCTGAATTTTCTGGATAATAGTATTAATATTTTTCATTTATACAAAAGGAGATTGCCACTTTTCCTAAGGATTAAGAATAAAATTAAATTTGTGAGAGTGCAACGATATGTCAATCACACCCGCCGACAAATTTGAAATTTCAATATCTTTTAAACGAAATAAGATTTTTAATTAAATTTTGTGTGAAATGCTATTAAAATATATAAGTCGTAATATTATAGAGAAAACAATAACTTCAAATCTGTGTCCAAGTACCTTATGCATAAAGTGAACCTAGCTCTTTTAAATGTTTTAAATAATACATTCAAGTATAAGCTTTGTTTTAAGTGATATGTAAATTGATTTTATCTTTATTTTTAGGTTGTCCAAATGGTCATCCATATGTAATTGGAAATGTGAGTATTCACTTGTTTCTCCTGTTTTGATTTTATATCATGTTGTGCACATTGTTTTGGAATCCTTTATTGTGCTTGGCAATAACACCCAAATGTGTTCTCTCTCTCTCTCTCTCTCTCTCTCTCTCTTAATGAATATATGTTTGTTTATTCTTTCTTTAAAAAAATCTTAGTCTGAAGCATGTACATGTTAACAGTTGTTTTTCCTTTACAACTTAGAATTAATGCATAAAAATGTAATGTGGATAATATTAATAAGAAAATTATGTAAATTTATCTATGATGATATACAACGTATACTAAGATATTTAAATTTAAAGTCAAAGTTTAGAGGGTTTTTATATTGGATGACCACACTACAATGATTATATATTAATGCTTAATGAGGTGCAGAATATAATATTAATTTCCATTAAAGTATGGATTGAATTTCAGTCCCTATATGCTTGCATCCTATAGAGCATTTTTACTCTCTCAATACTAAGGTTCTACTAACAAATTGTGACAATCTCAGATTACTAATGTAGAACCCATGCACATTTAATTTATATTGCAGGATTGCAAGTGTGTTTGAATATAGCATGCCTGCTTTTCTTGCATAGGCATTAGATATAGAAGCATTTTATTTTTAGCTAAAGATGAAGCTTTGATAAAATCAGTTCTTTTTGTCTGAAATAAACTTTTTGTAATGAAAATTTTATTAAATTTCTATAAAATAATTATGGAAAATATATTTATATATTATGGAGAAATAAATAACTTATTTTCTTACAATAAATGAGAAGTCTGCACACATTCCAGGGAACATTGCATTGAAAATTTGGAAAACTGAAATTTTGACCAATCTGTTGTCAATTGTAGTGTGGTCGTCCCTATTATAAAGGTCATTGTAAAGAATGTGGAATGGAGATAGGAGGGGAAGGTCACAAACTTTTAGCCACCAATAAGTTACATGATGGGTAAGTTAACGCCCCCTGTTTTAATTACAGTGTGGCCGACCCGCCACAGTGGGCAGGTGTAAAGAGTGCGGTCAAGAAATCGGCGGTCAGTCTTATCAGCTACGAGCTGGTAATGTTCTCGATCAAGGGTTTGTTTGAATTTTTTTTATTTTCTGTACACTCTTCTTAAGTATTTCTGAAACTTAAATTTATACTAGTGTCTCAAAAGATTTTGTCATAAATGGATGTCAGAGCCATTTCAGGAAAATTATGTAATTTTATTGAAAAATGAACTCAAGATGAAAAATTAGTTTATCAGTCTGAACCTGTGGGATTTTCTATGTATGTATAATTTCTTATTTTATTCCATGCCGACAGGTTAGATCAGACAGCCACAGGTCACATTCTGGGTCGAGCAGAAGGGAGACAACCTGTGGCCAGCCCTGAGAGAAGTCTGTCCCCCATTGAGTGTGCCATAGTCAGGCTCTTAACTCACATGTCCATGTACCTAGGAGCCAATGTCAACTTACAAGTGAGTTCTTTTTTGTGGGTTTTTATTCCAACAATAGCTGTCATTAGAAAGGATTATCACTTATTGATAAAGTAATGGAAGTCTTATTTACATGACCGTGCAGTTGCGTTACAGTAAAACTGAATATAATGTTATGAGATTCTTAGGAAAAAAATATTAATTAAAAGCATAAAGATACTACATGAATTTCTCTTGGATTACTGCTTTTCCTACAAAATGTATTTGTAAATTGTCCTTTGATAGAGTATATATGAATTATTCAATTACTTGTCTATTTACATACTAGGCTATACACAGCATAATAAAGCCGGACCTGGATCAAGCTACAGTCCTGCCATTCTTGTGGGCTCACATAGAGAAAGATCTCCTGACCATCCAGAGAGCCATAGGGAAAAGTGTGGACGATGTCTATATCCTGATACATAGAATCTGTAATGACATCATGGAGAAACACAGAAGTGAGTTTTTACACAGAAGTTCTATGGAGGGGATCTGAAAAAGGGGGGTTATGTTTGGGGGGGGGGGGGGGGGGGGGGG
>PRKT01000004.1:242580-290380 GCA_003671525.1 Saccostrea glomerata | reverse complement strand
GGGGGGGGGGGGGGGGGAGGGGTTGATGTAAGAGTTTCTGCTCTCTTGAATCTTTTATAAGTCCTGAATTTCCTTCCTCTCTTTTGTTTACGATAGGGAAAATATTTTACCTGAGAATTGTAAGACAATTGAGCAGCCATCTTTTTACATTAGTGTTTTTGATCATTCACTGTTCCTCCAAACTCTTCTTTAGCCGATACATGCAACACAACATCCTTGGTTTAATTCTTAAAAGGCCAAATGACAGTTTGTAGTCACCAAAATATACAGCAGTACTTATAGTGAAAGATTTTACTTACAGACAATCAATTAAACCAAGAAATATGCATCTTGGCAAATAAAAACAGCAGGAAAAAATGGGAAGAAGATTTCACCAAAACTTACCTGTCTCCAGCTCTACAGGTTTTTTTTTTTAAGATTGTCTCTAATAATACTGAAATCTGCCGAATTCAGTATAATTTTGAAATTAACTGTTATTTGGTTTATGTTGGACATAAACTTTCTTTTGTTTTTCAGGAAATGGATGGGTATCTAAAATCTGTGAATAAACAGCTAGCTAATGACCAGAGACTTGGTGAGTCATATTCAGCCATGATAATTTTCTGCACTTTCTGAAACGTTATATCAGCAACATACATTAAAGTCAAGTTTCTGCAACTGTTGCAAATGATGCTTTATCATAACATTGATGGACTTTCTTGTTTGACAGGTTCTGACCCTTTGCTGTGCCTGCTGTTTGAGATAGACATTCCCTCTGAGCATTCCTCACCGAACACTCTACACAACGTTCCAGCCGTGTGGCGCTACCGATCTCAGATAACCATGGACCACCTACTGCACACCTTACAAGTACAGAGCAGGGCTCATCAAGTACTTAACATGTTCTTACAAGAGGTAAACAATAATCACTGATTTTTTGTCTTTGAAAAAAATAATTCTTTCGTGCCTAGAGTTTGTTTTTGAGTGTTTTTGTGGAAAAAAAAAAACTACCTTTGTGTCTTCAATTTGTTTTTGATTATTGTCGAAATGGAGGCAAATGAGGAATGGAGGCTGAACTCTTTGAAAAACATGTATTTTGATATGATTTGCTGCCATGATATACTTTGTCTCATTAATACATGTATGTTTTATTTTACCTCATTCTGCTTGTTTAGGAGCATCATCTGAGAGCTATCCGCCTGGTACCAAACATCCTAAAGCTTCAGAGGATGTTGATACAGCGATACCAGAGAAAGCTGGACAGAGCAGAGGCCACAACCATAACAATAGAGGACATGATACAGTCTTATGACAATGGTAATCCTTTTGTTTTATTGTGAGTGAATTTGAACCGCAAGACATTATTTAGTCATCAATAATCAGGAAATATCAAATTTATGGTTCCTTCCCTCAAAAAGGAAACTATTTACCCCGGCAGCTTCGCCAACTTCGGAAATAGTTTCCTCCCTTGGGGAACCATAAATTTATTATTTCCCTCATACCATTTCATATATGCATATTATCATACCCATTCCGTAACTGTATATTAATGCATATTCTGTGAATAGTGGGCAGTTTGAATGTGAATTGCGGTTAATGATGCAAAAAAAAAAATGATTTTTTGTTATTGAAATCTCATGATATATGTATAATTAGAGATAAAATTGAGTTCAGTTGTACTTTGTTGTTAAATTACTGATCACCTACTTCAGAGGGCAGAGCAGAAGAGATTAAGACTTTGGTCAGGGACTTCATTGAGGCTTGGCAGTGTGTTCGTGAACAACTTTTAACATTTAGTAAGTCATATAGAGCCTCATTTTAGAACTACCTTTAATTCAGGGCTATGATTTAAAGTTCAGTCTTGAGTCATTGCATGGTGTAATTGATAAATTTTTGATATTGTTAATGTAGCCATTGAATTAGATTTTTTTATTTCCTAAAAAGCAAAATTTAATGTTTATTAAATGTAAAAATCTGATTCTGAAATGAAAAACTCAAAATTTAAAGGTCCACTTATTCTAATGGTCATTGTTAAAACTTGAAAATTGATATGAACATTATTTATGAATCTTGCAGCTTTCCCCACACTGGAAGGATTAGGTAAGGTCCCCAAGGAGTACTGTCAGAAGGCGATTACTGAGGGTCATCCTGTATCTGTATTGTTACCCACCTTCAGGGATGCTGGACTCTGCTCCTATGGCCTCCTCTACTTCTTACTGAAGAAACAAAATAACTTCCTCCAGGAGTACTGCAAGAAGAAAAAAATGCAGTAAGTCTATATTTTTGCAATGTTTTTTTTCACTGTTAATGATGTATAAATTTGCTGATTTGATTACTAAGTTGATTTCACTGTTTTTGATATGGTACATGTACATTGTTGTTGATGCTTTAAATAAGACTAAGTGTAATTTTCACAGGTACACACAACTGCCAAAGGTCCCTGTTAATGACATAACGTCCCCCCACCTGATCAGCTACCACCCTGACCGGGACATCCTCCCCATGGTCCTGGCCAACTGTCACTACACCTTCCAGGTGGGCAAGGGAACCAAGATAGATTACAACTTTGGTGACCTGGAGCGCCAGCTGATGGACCGATTCCTGTTCTCCAAGTCTGTCATAGACATGCCTGTTTATGAGGTATATATGCAGGGAATGCTGTAGTAAAGTTGAGAAACAGTTGACGATCTTGTACATTTAGATATTCTATGCATACAATTAAATTTTATTGAATTAATATGTAATCAATATACAGTAAAACTTTTTAAGTACAAATATGGATATTGCAAAGTAACCCTGGACCCCCCAGCTAAATAAATTTAACAGATTCCTTATAGGGATATATCAAATTACAGATGCTGCAAAATTATTTCATAGCTAGGTCCCAGTGACTTTGTTATAACTGAGTTATACTGTACATGTATCAATCTTGAGCTATGCTTTATGTATCTTTTAGTTTGAGATGATGACATACAGATCAGAGACAACTAATGCAGTGGTGTTTAGACACCTCAGGCAGAAAATCAAACAGGTTAATCAAAGACTTTCATCAAAATTGAGGAATAATTATCTTCTAAAACACTCATTGCCTCTTTTTCTCACATCTAAAAATTATAATTGATGTGTTTAGCTACTGGTACATCTGTTTATTATAGATATATTTAATGCTTAATGAAATAGTTCAATTTCATTTCATATTTTTTCTTGTTCTAACTTTTTGGATTCTTAATTTTTGTATTTATTCACAGGAACCTTTGACCCCAGCAGTAGCCAATCAGATCAGTGAAGAGATCAGAGCTTACCCTGACCTCTGTCAGACTCTCGATAAGCTTGACATTACCATCAGCTTCCTAAAATCTGTAGGGGGTGATGCTAGCATGTCCTTGGAGAAGTTCATGACCCAGACTCTTAAAATGGAAAATCCATTCCCAAGTCAAAAGGTTGGTTACAATTCAGATGTATGTTATGTCCCTATGACTTTAGACTTGTGTCACCTTAAAAGGATGGGTGTCATAATTTATTAGCTCTTCTGAGCCAAAGGCTCAAAGAGCTAATGCTATGGCCATTTGTGCGGTGTGCGTTAACTTTTTAGAATATGGGCCAGAACTCAAGAACCCCTTGGCCAATCAGTCTCAAATTTGTCACAGGGTATCCTTGGCCCAAGGACTACGATTTATATTAAAATAAGGGTTGGGACCCTTAAACTAGGGGAGATAATCAGGAAAACAAAACCAAAAGTACTGGTTGCTAAAAAATCTTCTTCTCCATAACCACCAGTCAGATTTTCACCAAACTTACATACAAGGATCGGGATATGTCAAAGATTAAAAATGGCGCGGGGAATAATCCTAGGGCAAAGGGCGTGGTCTCAAGGTCACTTCAAAGTTGACCTAAATTTAGAATTAATAAAACATTTATATTTTGCTTACTATAAGGACTAGGATCATCAAATCTTGTAAGTTGATGCATCTTAGGACTTCACATCATGTTAAATCAAAAGTAGGTCACGGTGACCTACTTTTTAAATTTTGCGGGCATTTGTTTTCAAATTGAATTGAAGGCATATTTTGGACACTTTAAGGCCTATGATCATCAAACTTTGTCAGTTGATGCATCTTGGGTCCTTGAACAACGTCAACTCTTTGAACTTTATGACTTATCCTTTTTAAAACATTTAATCCCATTATTTCAGACACAGGGAGGTTTAGAATCATCAAATCTTGTAAGTTGATGCATCATGGGACCTTAAATCATATTTATGAAAAAGTAGGTCACCATGACATACTTTTTGAATTTTGCAGGCATTTTTTTTCAAATTGTTTAAAAGGCATATTTTGATTACCTTCAGACCTACGATCATCAAACTTAATAGATGCATCTCAGGACTTCAAAATATGTGGACCAAAATGTAGGTCGCGATGACCTACTTTTGATATTTTGTGGTTACATTTAAGTATCTTAGGTATTTATTGGCTTAGAATCATCAAACTTTGTGAGTTGATGCATCTTGGGTTTTCGGAGAGTGACGACCAAAAAGTAGGCAATTTATGGCCTTATTTAAGTATCTCCGGTACTTATTGGCATAGTATCATCAAACTTTGTCAGTTGAAGCATATTGGGTTTTCGGAGAATGATGTCCAAAAAGTAGGTCACGATGACCTAGTTTTCACATTTTATAGCTACATATATGTATCTTAGGTATTTATTAGATTAGAATCATCAAACTTTGTGAGTTGATGCATCTTGAGTTTTCTGAGAGTGACGACGAAAAAGTAGGTCACAGTGACCTACTTTTGACAATTTATGGCTTTATTTAAGTATCTCCGGTACTTATTGGCTTAGAATCATCAAACTTTCTGAGTTAATGCATCTGGGGTTTTCGGAGAGTGACAACCAAAAAGGAGGTCACGTTGACCTACTTTTAGCAATTTATGGCCTTATTTAAGTATCTCCAGTATTTATTGTCTTAGTATCATCAAACTTTGTCAGTTGAAGCATATTGGGTTTTTGGAGAATGACGCCCAAAAAGTAGGTCATGATGACCTAGTTTTGACATTTTATGGCTATATTTATGTATCTTAGGTATTTATTGGATTAGAATCATCAAACTTTGTGAGTTGATGCATCTTGGGTTTTCAGAGAATGTCGACCAAAAAGTGTCACAGCTAGTAACCTACTTTTGACATTTTATGGCTTTATTTAAGTATCTCTGGCATTTATATGTTTAGAATCATCAAACTTTGTTAGTTGATGCATCTTGTGTTTACAGAGAATGTCGACCAAATAGTAGGTCATGGTGACCTACTTTTGAATATCTCAGGTACTTATTGGCTTAGAATCATCAAACTTTGTCAGTTGATGTATATTGGGTTTTCGAAAATCATCTACTAAAAATCAGACCACAGTAACCTACTTTTGACATTTTATTGCTATATTTAAGTATTTCGAGTACTTATTGGCTTAGAATCATCAACCTTTGTCAGTTGATGCATATTTGGTTTTCAGAGAATGTAGACAAAATAAGTTGGTCACAGTGACCTATTTTTAAATATATCAGATACTTATTGGCTAAGAATCTTCAATCTTTGTCTATTTATATATGCACCTTGAGTCCTGAGAAAAATTCAATCTAAAAGTATGTAACTGTGGCCTACTTATGTTTTTTTCATATAGCTTTATTGAAATATCTCCAGTCCTAATTGGCTTAGAATCATCAAACTTTGTCAGTTGATGCAAGTTGGGTCTTAGGATACTTAGTGTTATAAGGCTTCAAATAGAAGTGATAGATTGTAAAATTTTCAGAAGAGCCATTCAAGGCCCTTGGGCCTCTTGTTGTATACGAAATTGAATTGTGAAGTTATTTGAAGGACATGTACAGTATATGTTTTAGTTTACTATGTTTGTACGAAATATACATTTTGTTTACATTTGTTTTCTAGGCAAGATCTTCCTGTGTGTGTAAGCATGCTCAGTCACTCTGGATCACTTTAGCAATGGAGAAAACCAAAAGACAAGCCTCACACAAAGAGGTAAATCAAATGAGAGCAATTCTTGATAATATTGTATTATTTCAGGGCCAGCCATGAAAGATACATTTGTAAAGAAAAAGGAAACCCAAATGCATTCAAGTTTTTCAGAAAGAAAAATAAATCACTGCATCATTTCCATTATGATAAATATGGATTATTTTTCCTCTTTCTAGGATGCCTTTGAGGGTGTGTCGGGTGAGTTGAGGGTGGACCTCCACCCTGACCAGCGTGACATCATCACTGCGTTCTGTGAGGAACTCTCTGTAGAGAGACTAGAACTCCTGCTGGAGACCCTGTTTGAGTGTATCATGTTGACCATCACGGTCCCCAAAGGAACCGATGATGACGATTTAGACATGACCAAGCTCAGGTAATTGATGAATGTTAAAAGTACAAAAAAACTTGACCATTTTTAAAAAAAATATATTGAAAATTTTGATATTTTACTTACCTTGAACAGGCAATTTTGATTTCTTTTTGAAATCTGAAAAAATGGCAATAAATATACTGTTACAAAGTCAATTATCACCATACAAATGGGAAATATTAATATGCTGTTTATTCTTTCTATCCTCAGCCTAAGAGACACAATGATTGGATATTTATCAGCTCCTCAATATGACCTTGACCTGACCTACCCAGGATGGATGACTGACTTAGTGGGGAGAATCCCCAATGAAGGAGAAAACTTCACCAAAATCATGAACGGCCAGGCAGTGGATGTGTGGTTGTTTTTATATGCCATCTACTCTCAGAAACGTATTGAAAGGAGATAAAGTTTTGTGTTGAATGACAAAGTGAAAATGCGAGATTATCATAAAAACAAAGAGAAAGATTAAAATGCTTAAGACATAAAATGCTCAAGATAGAGTGAAAATAGAGTAAAATAAATTTTTGTTTTGGTTGTACCTTGTGTTTTAGATAATGATAATGTATTCATGTAGAAAGAAAGATTAGTACATGTTTTCTTGAGTTTAAGACATTGTTTTTAAGATACCATGCATGTATAGTTAGAGTACTGCTGAATGCATATATTTATTCATTTCCTGAACAACCATATTAAAGAAACACATTGTGATGATGTCAATGCTTGAGGTTCTATGTGATAAAAATACATATGTGCCAATGAATATTTGTACATATAGCTGCATTAGAATCATTTATATGCTTTGACAAGTTTTCCATGACAATATTTGGACATTTATTGTATGTAAGTATGGTACAATTGCAAACATTTTGAGCACAATAAAGTTCTAAAAAGTATATAGAAAAACTTTGATATACATGTACTAACTGGTTTCACTGTTTGTTTTATACATACATTCATAACATGAATTCATAACAAAGGTTTAGGTGTGTGTACTTTTGATAAACTGTCGAGACAGACTTTCAATTCTTTGATGTTATAATGTATTGTCCATATTTTGATTATAAATTCTTGTTTCTTGACATCCAAGTTTCCATGTAGCCAACATAACTTACCAAATGCAACACATGATTAGGGAACCATGCATCCTCTACCCGGTATTTTGTAGTGTGCAATTAATTTTTTTATCTACACAATTTTAGAATATTCATACACAAAGTTATTCAAAACAGGTTTAATCAATTGTATATTTTCAAAGATTTTTTTTCTTTTTGAAAAATTGTAACCATGCACTGATGAATATGTTATTTGTTTGGAAGACTGAAGTTGTTGATTGGTGTGAATGCACATTCATTTTTTGTTATAAATGTTAATCTTTGTGCCAAGATTAATATGGGAAGATGTGATTTAATTCTGATTTATTCATTAAGACTGCACTTATCAAATGTGAAAATACCTTTATGGATGAACAACACAAAAGCAAAGAAATTAATATTTCATAGTTCAATACCTTCTTTTTCAGAGGGCATGTTATATATAGTAAAAACAGAAATTTTAAATGCCTTGATTTTAGAACATTGTCTATATTGAATAATAATAATGTTATACATGTATCACTGAATGCTTTCTGTAACCAGAATATATCATTAGTTGTTTTTCTTTGTAGTGCTTTATACATAAGTGATGGTCAATTCATGTGTGCAATAAACTATTTGTTCAGGTTTGGGTTTGACTTATTATTTCTATGACTTCATATTAGTACCTAAGTTTCAATGTATCAACATTTTATCAAATGAATTTATAATTTCATTAAATTCATATCTCATCTTAATATATCCCAGTTAATCAAAGTAAGAGGGGCACACCACAGAGTCTGCACAAATGGTTTTGCTTTGATTCCCTGGGACTTAAAAAACAATTATTGTGTGTAAGTACTTCTTTTAAGTTTATTTATGTTTCATCTTGGTTCTACTTGTTGTGTTTACATGTACTTTAATCTGAGAGTGATATTGTTTGGGTTCAAAAGATCTCCCAGAAAATAACGGCGACAGTCCACAAAGCAGGGACATCCCATACCCCCAGAGTCAGTTATTCATACATTGTAGATAAAAGAGATAGTACATGTACATGAAACACTGATGCTTCCGCATGGCAGCTTTTGATGAAGATATAAGTTTCTCAAATGATGGTTTTTCCTTCAAAGTGAAGAGGTAAAAAATGTTGTTACTGAATTTCAAGGAAAGGACTTGTAACAATAAATATACCCATGGAATTTGCAAGTTCAAAAACTAACCATACCATACAGAATTGATGACAAAGGTTATAGTTCTTTTCAATGTTGGTCAAACTTACAAGGGTCAAATTATAGGTACCAAGATGATGATCTTTTCATAGGAAAAGCATTTGAAAGGTGTTTCCACCCTCACAAGTTTAATGGTTCGAAGTACAAAAACTGTTTTTTTTTTCAATAAACACACTTTAAATTTTCCAATTTTTGCTAAAAATGTGTAGGTCACCATATTATATAAGATGCGAAACATAAAAAACAAGTGTATATCAGGGAAAAAAAATCGAAATTTTTTTGTAAACAGTATTGTGAAAAATATGTAAAAACTCGTTAAAATGCATAATTCTGATGCTGAATGTTCCTAAATACTTCCTACTTATAAGATATTTTTGGATTGTGAATATAAAAAGTGAGACCATGTTACTTAAAATCGAAATTCCTGTATATAAAAAAAACTTTCAAAGCGGTACTTCTGTTACAGTTTAATTAGTTTGATTTCTTCATAATAGTTTGGTAGACTACACAAAGATTCACGAGAATCACAAAAAATGCAAGCTTGTGACCTAAAGTCAGCGACCGGAACGGAAATAGATAAGCTAAATCTGATACAACTGAATCAAAATTTGTATTCTTGAACTTCTGTATCATCAATTTAAAGTTTGATAAATATTTTGAATATTATTTTCTTTAATTAATTGAGCTACATGTAGCTAGCACGAGATACGGAATAAGATGGAAGTGAAGGTCACAAGAGTGTTGGTCAAGGACAAACTATTTTGATACAGTTGAGAAGCTATAATATTACCAGTTTTCAAAGTTTAAACAACACGTTACATGTATAAAATGTTCTTTAGTAGGAATGGCCATGAGATACCCTATACTGAAAAATCAACCCCAATTGCAATCTGTAATTAAAAGAAAAACTACAATATGAAAGAATATTCATAGTAGTCAGAAAACCATTTGAACACATGTATCCAACAGGAGACATCTAATTATACCGTAAGTAACATCGTAATGTTATCTCTGAACGGACGGGGTGGAAAGACGTTAGTCGGACAATTAACAAACATCATATACTCTATCCGGACATATTTATGGTGATGCTCAAAAATGATAGATTGTGTGTTATACTGATTAAGACCTTTAGAAATCATGTTATAAGTACCTATAGCTAATGGTTTCAATACGCGTAATATTGATTAAGCTGCACGTTAGATGTACATTCACATACATGTAATGGAGGATTGTTGATTAAGATATGGTGTATTATCATAGAAAGTACATTAAATAATATTATACAAATACTTATCAAAATACTTATTACATTCATATACATGTCTGTGTATGTACCTCCAGGATGTACATTCATTTGATCCGATCTGTGTGACACTTATACAGGTGTGAACCACTTATATGTTGAATCGAGCTTTGTACATATTTTACCTGACACATTTCATCCAAGCAGATGCTAAAAGTATTCCTACAGGTAATTTCATTATTTTTCTTAGCTAGGTTATTTACATGGTCATCCTGATCACACAATGCTTTGTATCCGTTTAAGTCACCTACCTAATTAATTTAAAATTTTATTTGCAGAATCAGAAAGTTCTTCAACTTATTCAGAATCCATGGTATAGCCGTCAACAAAATTAATCAAAATTGAGGAAAATGCAAGGATGTTTTGTTAGACTATATCACGAGACTAAATAAAAACAGAAAGAAATTGATGAAGAGAAAAACAGGTAAGGGTACCTTTTGTAATTCTAAAACAAGTCATGAAGCTTCAGAATTAAATAGAATTATTGTTCAATGACATCGATATCATTATAAACAAACAAAATGTGTTTTTGAAACGTTGATGCCCCCGTATGGCAGTTTACAGTTGAATTCTCTCAAATGGATGTCAAACACCAAAGGTCAGGTCAAAATTGTTGTTATTAAAGGAAGGTCTTGTTACAAGGAATACACCTGTGAAATATGAAAGCCTTGGTTCTCACTGTTCAAAAGTTTTTACCAAGGTTAAAGATTTTAAAAAGTGGGTAAAGTTCAAAAGGTTAAAAATGTTTAAATCAAGCTGAAAGATCTTGAAACAATTTGTATGAACGCCTTAGCTCCAACTGTTCAAAAGTTATGGTCAAGAATAAAGTGTAGTATTTTTTGTAAAAGTAGGTCAAAATCCAAGGTCAAGAGGTTAAATTTGAAGGTACTCAGAGAAAGGTCTTTTCACAAGAAATACACTTGTGAAATGTAAAAGCGAGAGTCCCATCCAATCAATAGTTATTGGCTCGGTTAAAGTTGACAACAGACAGACAGAAAAAACAGACAAAGAGACTGACAAGAACAAGATGTCTTTGAACAACACAATGCGAACAAAATTCGAAAATTATTTTTAGCATTTAGTTCACAGTCAAGGTCACAAAGTCATTGACCCTATTGTCATTTGAAAGAACATAATTAAAGGTGAATGCATACCAAATATGAAGTCTTTATCTCCTATATTTATGGTTAAAAAGTTGTGGCAAAAGTTTGAAAAAGATTTTTTATTGGACATATAGGTCTCGGTCAAGGTCACAACGTCATTGACCTTGATGTCTTTTGAAAAAGTTTAATTTGTGGAGTATCAACTGTAAATATGAAGTCTTTATGTTTCATGGTTCCAAAGATATGGCGAAAGTTCGAAAAAGCTTTTTTAGCATATAGGACACAATCAAGGTAACAAGGTCATTGATCTTTGTGGAATTTAAAAGAGCTTAATTAGTGGAGTATGCATATGAAATATGAAGTCTCTATCTCTCATAGTTTAAAAGTTATAACGAAGGTAAAAGTTGACAACAGACAGTCAGACAAACAGATAAACAGACAAACAGACATGACAAAAACATTATATGCTTCGGATCTATCGATCCCGATGCATAAAAAACAATATACCACCGGGATTTTTCATACTCATAAAAGTACTCATAACAAGATGTGTTCGTGAAACACTATGCGCCCGGCGGCAACAAAGTTTGGAAAAAGCTATTTTTAGTATTAAGGTCACAGTGCAGCGTAACAAGGACATTGACCTTGGTGTCATTCGAAAGAGCTTGATTACTGGAGTAAGTTGAAGAACTTTCTGATTCTGCAAATAAAATTTTAAATTAATTAGGTAGGTGACTTAAACGGATACAAAGCATTGTGTGATCAGGATGACCATGTAAATAACCTAGCTAAGAAAAATAATGAAATTACCTGTAGGAATACTTTTAGCATCTGATTGGACGAATTGTGTCAAGTAAAATATGTACAAAGCTCAATTCAACATATTAATGCTTCACACCTGTATAAATGACACACAGATCGGATTAAATGAATGTACATCCTGGAGGTACATAGGCATGTAACTGAATGTAATAAGTATTTTCATAACTATTTGTATAATATTCTTTAATGTACTTCCTATGATAAAAATACACCATATCTTGATCAACAACACTCCAACTACATGTATCTGAATTTACATCTAAAGTGCAGCTAATCAATATTACGCGTACTGAAACCATTAGCTATAGGTACTTAATTATAACCTGATTTCTAAAAGTCTTAATCAGTATAACACACAATCTATCATTTTTGAGCATCACCATGAATATGTCCGTGTATGTAACGTCTTCCCACCCCGTCCGTGCAGAGATAACATGACGGGGTTACTTATGGTATAATTAGATAAGTCTACTGTTGGGTGCACTTCTGAATATTCTTTCATATTGTAATTATTTATGTTTATATTTTTTTTTATTACAGATCAAGATTTATTTCCAGTGTAGGGTTTCTCATGGCTATTCCTACTAAAAAAAAAGATTATACATGTAACATGTTGTATAAACTTTGAATACTGGTACCTTAATTCCCCTCCATCTTATGCCGCATTATGCTAGCTACATGTAGCTCAATTAATAAAAGAAAATTACAAAATATTTATCAAACTTTAAATTGATGATATAGAAGTTCAAGAATACAAATTTTGATTCAGTTGTATCAAATTTACCGGTCGCTGACTTTAGGCCACATGCTTGCATTTTTTGTGATTCTCGTGAATCGCTTTAGCGTGTTTAGTTCTAGCATAAGTAGCGTTGTATTTCAGAAAAATCTCTTTTTTAGTGACCGATCACCGTTTATCGAAATCGAAAACAGCTTAATGCGTTTCTTAGTGTAGTCTACCAAAATATTATGACGAAATTAGGGTACACGACGATAATAGTGGTAATAGTAATTGTTAGCTATGTACCAAATTATGACATCATTAATGCTAGTCATATCATAGTTTAAATGAAGGGGGTCCAGAGGGCGAATGCCAAAGTATTGGCATTATAAATATTATTCGTATCTTACTTTGACACCCTTAAATTTTCGATTTTAAGCAACATGGCAACACTATTTATATTCACAATCCAAAATTATCTTATAAGTATAGGAAGTATTTAGGAACATTCAGCATCAGAACTATGCATTTAACCAGTTTTTACATATTTTCATAATACTCTTTACAAAAACGTGCGATTATTTAAGCTGACAAACATTTCTGTTTATTTATGTTTCGCATCTTAAATAATATGGTAACCTATACATTTTTTGCAATAATTGGAAAATTTAAAGTGTATTAAATGAATATAAAGGCAGTCTTTGTACTTTGAACCATTTAAATTGTGACGGTGGAAATACCTTCCAAATGCTTTTCTTATGAAAAGATCATCATCTGGGTACCTTTAACTTGACCCTTGAAACCTTGGAGTTTGACCAACCTTGAAAAATCAAAGTACTGAAAGCACTCATGGGAGTTGAACGTGGTGTTAAATAAAATCTTTGATCGGGAGGTTGAGTGAGTGAACAATATTATTATTTCAAATACAGACAACTGTTTCAGATTTTTTGGTTTGCAAAAATCTTGAGAAAAACATTCAAACATTGCAAAAAATGCAGGGGCCATATTGTTGCCTGCCTACATTAGTCCTTTTTTATACCCCCTGTTTGAAAAGCGGGAGGGTATTTATTAATCTGGATTTCCGCCTATCTGTTTGTAACGCTTTAGGTATACCCATCTCTTATCCGCAACTCCTCTTACACCACTGAACGAAATTTTCATAGAATCTTTATTACATATTGCCGTTGTGCACCTTCTATTACTTTTCCATCCTACACATATTTTGGGTTTCCCATTGCAAAACATGGACACTGCCATTATATTCATATTAGAGGCGGTTGATCATTTATATAATTCAATGCTCACAGTCCTCAAATTTGTAAGATATTTTTCCTTGGCACCTTTACCCATGTGTTATGAAAATTTCAGTTTCGCAGGAATAATATCAATCATGTTGAATATCATCGGAGTAAATCAGCCGACACATTAGTAGGCTGGTCCCCTGGATCACCCTTGCCAAGGCAGCCTAGTGACGTGGAGTATACGAAGCAAAACAGGGACAGGGAACCAGGCTAACACAGTAGCCTCGCTTTCGGCTCTATATAATCAACACAAATTACTGCGCATGTTAAATAAGTGATGACTATGGGAGATTGAACATAGTTCAACTCCCAAAAACTATATCCTGTGTCGGTCATTACGTTTGTATGGTTAGTTTCTAAACTTTCAAATTCTGTGATTATATTTATTGATTCAAGTCCTTTCTTTGCAATTTGGTAGCAACATTTTTCAAGGAAAACCATATATCATTTGGGAAACTTACATCTTTGCCAAAAGGTGCCATAGAGAAGCATCAGTGCTTCATATACTATCTAATTTTATCTACAGTATATGAATTACTGATTCTGGGGGGTATGAGATGTCCCTGCTATGTGGACTGTCTCCATCATTTTCTGGGAGAACTTTTGACCCCAATTATTATATCACTCTCAGATTAAAGTACATGTAAATACAACAAGTAGAACCAAGATGAAACATAAACAAACTTATCAGAAGTATACTTACATACAATAATCGTTGTTTAAGTCCCAGGGAATCAAAGCAAAACCAGTTGTGCAGACTCTGTGGTGTACCTCTCTTACTTTGAGTTAACTGGGATATATTAATTATAAGATGACATATGAATTAATGAAAATATAAATTGTTAAGATGTTGATACATTGAAACTTAGTTTCTAATATAAAGTCATAGAAATAATAAGTCAAACCCAAACTTGAACAAATAGTTTATTGCACACATGAATGGACCATCACTTATGTATAAAGCACTACAAAGAAAAACAACTAATGAAATATTCTTGTTACAGAAAGCATTCAGTGATACATGTATAACATTATTCTTATTTAATATAGAAAATGTTATAAAATTAAGGCATTTAAAATTCTGTTTTTACTAACATGCCTTCTGAAAAAGAAGGTATTGAACTATGAAATATTAATTTCTTGGCTTTTGTGACTTGCTCATCGATAAAGGTATTTTCACATTTGATAAGTGCAGTCTTACTGAATAAATCAGAATTTTAAAATCACATCTTCCCATATTAATCTTGGCACAAAGATTAACATTTATAACAAAAAATGAATGTGCATTCACACCAATCAACAACTTCAGTCTTCCAAACAAATAACATCAATAGTGCATGGTTACAATTCTTCAAAGGAAAAAAATACAGTTGATTAAACCTGCTTTGAATGTGTTTGTATATTCTAAATTGTGTAGATAAAAAAATAATTGCACACTACAAAATACCGGGTAGAGGATGCATGGGTTCCCTAATCATGTGTTGCATTTGGTAAGTTATGTTGGCTACATGGAAACTTGGATGTCAAGAAACAAAAATTTATAATCAAAATATGGACAATACATTATAACATCAAAGAATTTGAAAGTCTGTCTTGAGAGTTTATGGAAAGAACATACACCTAGAAGTTTGTTATGCATTAATGTTATGAATGTATGTATAAAACAAACAGTGAAACCAGTTAGTACATGTATATCAGAGTTTTTCTATAATTAGATTTTTCAGAACTTTATTGTGCTCAAAATGTTTGCAATTGTACCAAACTCACATACAACAAAAAAATGTCCAAATATTGTCATGGAAAACTTGTCAAAGCATATAAATGATTCTAATGCAGCTATATGTACAAATATTCATTGGCACATATGTATTTTTATCACATAGAACCTCAAGCATTGACATCATCACAATGTGTTTCTTTAATATGGTTGTTCAGGAAATGAATAAATATATGCATTCAGCAGTACTCTAACTGTACATGCATGGTATCTTAAAAACAATGTCTTAAACTCAAGAAAACATGTACTAATCTTCCTTTCTGCATGGATACATTACCATTATCTAAAACACAAGGTACAACCAAATCAAAAATTTATTTTACTCTATTTTCACTCTATCTTAAGCATTATGTCTTGGGCATTTTTATCTCCTTTTGCTTCATTTTTGAGGATAGCTTCTTCTACTTCTAAATTGTATTTTAGCACTATACACATGCTTTTTATCTCCTTTCAATTTGTTTCTGAGAGTAGATGGCATATAAAAACAGCCACACATCCACTGCCTGATTGTTCATGATTTTGGTGAAGTTTTCTCCTTCATTGGGGATTCTCCCCACTAAGTCAGTCATCCATCCTGGGTAGGTCAGGTCAAGGTCATATTGAGGAGCTGATAAATATCCAATCATTGTGTCTCTTAGGCTGAGGATAGAAAGAATAAACAGGATATCAATATTTCCCATTCCTAACAGTAAAATTATTGCCATTTTTTTAGATTTCAAAAAGAAATCAAAATTGACTGTTCAAGATACGTAAAATATCAATATTTTCAATATATTTTTGAAAAAAATGGGCAAGTTTTTCTGTACTTTTAACATTTCATCAATTACCTGAGTTTGGTCATGTCTAAGTCGTCATCATCCGTTCCTTTGGGGACCGTAATGGTCAACATGAAACACTCAAACAGGGTTTCCAGCAGGAGCTCTAGTCTCTCTACAGAGAGTTCCTCACAGAACGAGGTGATGATGTCACGCTGGTCAGGGAGGAGGTCCACCCTCAACTCACCAGACACACCCTCAAACGCATCCTGGAAAGAGGAAAATACTGTGTATATTTAAATCAAAGTGGATATTAATAAGTGATTGATTTTTCTTTTTCAAATACTTGTTTGGATTTCCTTATTGATTAATAAATGTATCCTGTATGACTGGCCCTGAAATAATGCAGTTAAATATATAAAATTGTTTTCAACTAAATTACCTCTTTGTGTGAAGCTTGTCTTTTGGTTTTCTCCATTGCTAAAGTGATCCAGAGTGACTGAGCATGCTTACATACACAGGAAGATCTTGCCTAGAAAACAAAATTAATGTAAACTATTCATTTTGCCTCAATCAGTAAACCAAAACATAGACCTGACCCTTAAATAACTTCACATGTCAAGGTCATATATATCACACATTCTTTCAAGGTCAACACATGTCAAAGTCATAAACATTACATAATTCATAATTGAAACCAACCTTTTGACTGGGGAATGGATTTTCCATTTTAAGAGTCTGGGTCATGAACTTCTCCAAGGACATGTTAGCATCACCCCCTACAGATTTTAGGAAGCTGATGGTAATGTCAAGCTTATCAAGTGTCTGACAGAGGTCAGGGTAAGCTCTGATCTCTTCACTGATCTGATTGGCTACTGCTGGGGTCAAAGGTTCCTGTGAATAAAACCAAAAGTAAGAATCCAAAAAGTAAGAACAAGAAAAAATATCAAATGAAACTGAACAACTTTATTAAAAGCATTAAATATATCTATAAACAGATGTAGCTAAACAATTATAATTTTCAGATGTGAGAAAAGAGGCAGTAATTAAGTGTTTTAGAAGATAATTAGTCCTCAATTTTGATGAGAGTTTTTGACAAACCTGTTTGATTTTCTGCCTGAGGTGTCTAAACACCACTGCATTAGTCGTCTCTGATCTGTAGGTCATCATCTCAAACTGCAAGATACATAAAGCATAGATTAAGAGAAATACAGGTACAGTAAAACTCGGTTATAACGAAGTCACTGGGACCTATGAAATAATTCCGCTATATCTGTAATTCGTAATTTCCATGAATTCACAATTTCCATGTTCGTACTGGAAGAGTTTTACTTATATTGATAACATTTTCATTCAATAAACATTAAATTGTATGCATGGAATATTTAAATGTACAAGATCTTTAACTTTACAGCATCCCCTGCATATATACATATATTATAAATACCTCATAAACAGGCATGTCTATGACAGACTTGGAGAACAGGAATCGGTCCATCAGCTGGCTCTCCAGGTCCCCAAAGTTGTAATCTATCTTGGTTCCCTTGCCCACCTGGAAGGTGTATTGACAGTTGGCCAGGACCATGGGGAGGATGTCCCGGTCAGGGTGGTAGCTGATCAGGTGGGGGGAGGTCACGTCATTCACAGGGACCTTGGGCAGTTGAGTGTACCTACAAAAATGTTTTATTTATTATATGATTATTAAAGCCATCATTTGCAATGTAAATGGACCAATTATCAAACAGAGGGAAATCAACAAAGCAAAATCAAATCAATAAAGACATTTACAGTGAAAAAAAATATGGCAAAATTATAGACTTACTGCATTTTTTTCTTCTTGCAGTATTCCTGGAGGAAGTTATTTTGTTTCTTCAGTAAGAAGTACAGGAGGCCATAGGAGCAGAGTCCAGCATCCCTGAAGGTGGGTAACAGTACAGATACAGGATGGCCCTCAGTAATCGCCTTCTGACAGTACTCCTTGGGGACCTTACCTAGTCCTTCCAGTGTGGGGAAAGCTGCAAGATTCATAAATAATGTTCATATCAATTTTTAACAATGACCATTAGAATAAGTGGACCTTTTAATTTTGAGTTTTTAATTTCAGAATAAGATCTAGATATTTAATAAACATTAAATTTTGCTTTTAAGAAATAAAAAAATGTAATTGGGTACATTAACAATACAATGTATCATAAATTTATCAATTACATCATGCAATGACTCAAGACTGAACTTTAAATCATAGCCCTGAATTAAAGGTAGTTCTAAAATGAGGCTCTATATGAAACTTACTGAATGTTAAAAGTTGTTCGCGAACACACTGCCAAGCCTCAATGAAGTTCCTGACCAAAGTCTTAATCTCTTCTGCTCTACCCTCTGAAGTTGGTAATCAGTAATTTAACAACAAAGTACAACCGAACACAATTTTATCTCTAATTATATATGTATCATGAGATTTAAATAACAAAATCATTTTTTTTTTTGCATCATTAACTGCAATTCACCTTCAAACTGCCCACTATTCACAGAGTATGCATTAATATACAGTTACGGAATGGGTATGATAATATACGTATATGAAATGGTATGAGGGAAAGAAGCAAATGTATGGTTCCCCAAGGGAGGAAACAATTTCCGAAGTTGGAGATACTGCCGAGGGAAATTGTTTCCTTTTTGAGGGAAGGAACCATATATTTGATATTTCCTGATCATCGAGACTAAATAATGTTTTGCAGTTCAAATTCACTCACAATATAGAGAATAGGGTTACCATTGTCATAAGACTGTATCATGTCTTCTATTGTTATGGTTGTGGCCTCTGCTCTGTCCAGTTTTCTCTGATATCGCTGTATCAACATCCTCTGAAGCTTTAGGATGTTTGGTACCAGACGGATAGCTCTTAAATGGTGCTCCTAAACAAGTAAAACAAGGTAAAATAAAACATGTTATGAGACAGAGTGTCATGCAGCATATCATATCAAAATACATGTTTGTTAAAGAGTTCATACAGCATTTGCCTCCATTTTGACAATATTCAAAAACAAATTAATGGCACACAAATCGAAAAAAAAAATTAGGACTAATAGTGACTATAGTTTACCTCTTGTAAGAACATTGTGAGTACTTGATGAGCCCTACTCTGTACTTGTAAGGTGTGCAGTAGGTGGTCCATGGTTATCTGAGATCGGTAGCGCCACACGGCGGGAACGTTGTGAAGAGTGCTCGGTGAGGAATGCTCAGAGGGAATGTCTATCTCAAACAGCAGGCACATCAAAGGGTCCGAACCTGCAGATAAGAAAGCCCTTCAATGTTCTGATACAGTAATTGTAACAGTGCAGACACTTGCTCATAACGTATGTTGCTGATATAATATTTCAAAAAGCATCCAGTCCCCAAATTTCAGAATATTATGCTGGCTAATTATAAATATGACTCACCAAGTCTCTGGTCATTAGCTAGCTGTGTATTCACAGATTTAAGATAACCATCCATTTCCTGCAAAAACAAAAAAAAATTTCTTGAACATAATCCGTATAACAGTGATTTCATTATACTGATTACATGTAGCAGATTTGAACAGAAGAGATTAAATCCATAAAAAATACCTGAAGAACTGGAGACAGGTACGTCTTTGTGAAATCCTCTTCCCATTTTTTCCTGCTGTTTTTATTTACCAAGATGCATACTTCTTGTTTTAACTGATTGTCTGTAAATAAGATTTTTTTTAAATACCATAAGTACTGCAACTGTATTATTTGAAAAATACAAACACATCATTTGACCTTTTAAGAATTAAACACAGGATGATGCATTGCATGCATCAGCTAGAGAAGAATTTGACTGGAGGAATGGTGGGTGATCAAACAAACTTTAAATTAATGCACGAAGATGGCGACTCAATTGTCTTACAGTTCTTTGGTCAAATATTTTCCCCATTCTATTGTAAACAAAAAGAGGAAGAAAATTCAAGATAGGGTGATATAGAACTTTTAATGTTAACTTATTAAAGATTAAAGAGAGCAGAAGCTCTGACCTCCTCCCCTTTTGAGAACTACATCCCCCTCCCCCTGAACTTCCATTTAAAAACTTACTTCTGTGTTTCTCCATGATGTCATTACAGATTCTATGTATCAGGATATAGACATCATCCACACTTTTCCCTATGGCTCTCTGGATGGTCTGGAGATCTTTCTCTATGTGAGCCCACAGGAATGGCAGGACTATTGCAGGATCTAGGTCTGGATTTATTATGCTGTGTATAGCCTATGTAAATTAATGGACATGAATAATTTATAAATACTCTCACAAAGCACAAATTAGAAAATTTTTCTGTAGAAAAAGAGTAATCTCAGAGAAATTCATGTAATACAAGTATGTTTTAATATATCTTTTGGAACAACACTTTAGTTAACAGTTTTGGAATTAAAGACAATCAATTTAAAGCAAACAGTCCAGATTTTTGTTTTCTTTCAAGAATCTCTTTTCCTTATACATGTATTATGTTTTACTGATGACACAACTATACATTTATGTAAATAAAATTTCCATAACTTAATATATCAGCAACTGATAATCCTTTCTAATGAAAGTTTAATTAATAAAGATTGTTGGAATAAAAACCCCACAAATATGAACTCACTTGTAAGTTGACATTTGCTCCTAGGTACATGGCCATGTGAGTGAAGAGCCTGAGTATAGCACACTCAATGGGGGACAGACTTCTCTCTGGGCTGGCCATGGCTTGTCTCCCTTCCGCTCGACCTAGAATGTGACCCCTGGCAGTCTGATCTGACCTATTGGTATGGAATAAAGATAGAGATTATAAAAACTCAGAAAACCCAAAGATTGAACTGCTTTGTCAATGTTTTTACTTTTTATGTTCATTTAAAAAAATACCTATTTTCATCATTACCTGGGTAGGCTGCGATATCCATTAATCATAATATCTAAAGTTTAGCATTCATTTTCAAAATCTTTGTGAATAATGTGTTAAAAAAATCAAAAACATAAACAATACACAGAAGTCTCTGTCATTATTGAAGCTCTACTGGTAAGTACTTAAAACAAAGGAAAATGGCAGTTTAGAGCAGTTTGACCTGAAACTTTGCAACAGCAATAAATAGAGTAATGATCCTTGATTTACCTCTTTTTTCTGTGGTGATATTGCAATTTAAAGAATAGACTGGCAATTCCTGTCTCTTATATTATACGAACCGCGCATATCAGACAATTAAGCAAGCCAGCCTACAATACGACCAAAACTGTAGGAGTTTTACAGAAAATTCAATTTTAGTAACTATGACAACATCTATAACAAGAGGCCCATGGGCCTTATAGGTCACCTGAGCATTATGCAACAACTTTCCAGTGATTGAATTTGATTCATGTTTTAAGCCAGATGCTATAATGGCATTCACAATTTTGAAAGAGGCACCATTGATCATCATAACAATACACTTAGCAGTTGCTTAGTTTGTTTACTTAATACCCATACGCAGGGTAAGAGAACACAAAGTGCATTTCAACTAATCAGTAATATCAAGCAATAATCAGTAGTGTCCCTACCACTGCCCCATACATGAACCCCTGACCCTTAGGCCTTGATATTTGATTAATACCAAGGAGCAGATTTCGAACCATTCATTCATTTTCAGTATATAAGTACACCCCCCCCCTCTATGGTACCCAAGACCCTGGGGCCTTGCAATTTACAATTGTGGAAGATATGGGTCCTTGTCCATCATAACTATATTGTTAGTTCATCTGCTTAATACCCTGGAGCAGAGAAGAAAATTTTCAAAGATTTAATGTATTTTCAATGTATAATCAATAGAGCCCCGCCCTAACACCAGAACCCCTGACCCTGGGGCTATTAAAAACAATTGTGGAAGAGGCATTCTTGCTCATCATAGCTATATACTTAGTTTATTTATTTATTTCCTAGGAGCAGAGGAGAAGATTTTCAAAGAATTCATGTATTTTTACTATATAATCAATACAGTCCCACCCTTACAAAAGAACCCCTGACCCTGGGGCCATAAAATTCACAAATCTAGATAGAAGCACTCTTGCTCATCATAACTATATACTTAGTTAGTTTATTTATTTCCTAGGAGCAGAGGAAAAGATTTTCAAATAATTCAGGTATTTTCACTAGTATATAATCTATAGAGCCCCGCCCTAACAACAGAACCCCTGACCCTGGGGCCATAAAATTCACAATTTTGGTAGAGGCACTCTTGCTCATCATAACTATGCACTTAGTAAGTTTATTTAATACCTAGGAGCAGAGAAGAAGATTTTCAGAGAATTCATGTATTTTCACTATATAATCAATAGAGTCCCGCCTTAACACCAGAACCCCTGACCCTGGGGCCATAAAATTCACAATTTTGATAGAGGCACTCTTGCTCATCTTAACTATGTACTTAGTTGGTTTATCTAATACCAAGGAGCAGAGAAGAAGATTTTCCAAGAAATAATGCATTTTCACTACCTACTTATTTAGCCCCGCCCTAGCACTAGAACCCCTGACCCCAGGGTCATGGGTTTCACAATTTTGGTGGAGGACTCAATGCTGATTACAATCATGCAAACAGTTTGACTGCTTGATGTCCAGGAGTAAAGAAGAAGAATTTTAAAGATTGCACTAATTTTAGTGGTTTTGGCCCCACCCCACAGGCCCCAGGGGGGCAGGGATCATGAAATTAACAATTTTTGTTCCCCTTCACCCATAGATGCTTTGTGCTAAATTTGGTTGAAATTGGTTCAGTGGTTGCAGAGAAGAAGCTGAAAATGTTCAAATGTTAACGCACGACGGACGACGACGGACAAAAACAGACAGCAATAGGTCACCTGAGTTTACTCAGGTGACCTAAAAACAATAAAGAGAATTATGCGTCTTAGTGTAGTCTACTTGTGTGCCAAGTAATAGTGAAATCAGACCAAATCTGTAGGAGGAGTAGCATTTTGAGAGTATTTCAAAGGGATTTTTATTTATAGTAACCACGACTTTACCGTTCATTGATGCACATAATTATGTATCTAAGTATAGTTTAAAACTTATGTGCCAAGTTACGAGGACTACTCAATAAATATGACAAGCCATGGCTTTGCTGTTATTGAGAAGAAAATTTATCCTATGTACTCCTATGTTAAAATTTGATTGTCCATTGTGCCTCCGCCCTACCCCCAAGGGTCATAATTTTGAACAAACTTGAATCTACACTAGCTGTGGATGTTTTCACATAAATAAGAACAATTGCGGTCTTGGTGTCCATGAGCAGAAAATATTTAAAGATTGTTCCTATATCCTCGTATGCTAAAATTTCATAGTCCATTGTGGCTCCGCCAAAGCTCATGATTTGAACAAAATTAAACTACACTACCTGCGGATGATTTCATATAAATTTGAACATCATGGCTTTGGTGTTATCGAGAAGAACATTTTTAAAAGAATTTTCCTTTGTAAAATTTTAATCGTCTATAGTTGCTCAACCCTACCCCAGGGGGTCATGATTTGAACCAAAATTTTAAATTTGAATCTACACAACCTGAATATGCTTCCATATAAATATCACCTATTATGGCTTTGCTGTTCTTGAGAAGAAGATTTTTAAAGATTTTTGTCCCCCGCTTGAAAAAGTGGGGGATATTAATTTGGGTCTGTCCGTCCGTCCGTCCGTCATTCTGTCTGTCTGTAACGCTTTCGTTTCCACATATTATCTCGAGAACCCTTTGAGCTTTCGCAATGAAATTTTGCATATATAACAACTCCCTATGGACTAGAGAAGAACCCTTATGATCTTGAGGTCAAAAGGTCAAGGTCATAAATTCGCAAATTCTGTCTGTTATAACACTTTCATTTCCGTGCGATATCTCGAGAACCCTTTGAGCTTTTGCAATGAAATTTTACATAACAGTTCCCTGTGGCATAACAAAGACTCCTATTGATTTTAAGGTCAATGGGCCAAAGTGCAGGGTCGTAAATTTATACATTCTGTCTGTATGAAACACTTTCCTTTCCGGGCGATATTTTATGAGCTTCTGTAATGTAATTTTATACCAAAAGTCTCTAGGACCTCTCTTACCCCTCTCAAAGTGTCCCGTCCCGTTTGTTTTATTAGTATTTATTGTATTACATGTCGCTATTTTTAGCACTGGGGCATGAGGAGAGTTATTACGTATAAAACAGGTTCTTGGTGGACTTTATACTCTTATTACATCTATTAGAACTGTTTAATAAAGGTTAAATTAGACACCATGCATTGTGTAAAATTTTGACAATATCGAACGTGAATAAATACATATATGTGACTTCATCTTTGCATATAATTTGTGCCAGTGTAAAGCAGTTCCGTGGTCTAGTGGTATGTCTCTCGCTTCACATGTGAGAGGGCCCTGGTTCCCACCCCGAAGAACCAATTTATTTTTTTTTTTCGAAATACTTTTTTTTTTACTAAATGATAGTATTCAGCATGTGCAGTAAAAAAATTATAATTATTGATTATGTTATAATCAAAGTTAATTATCAAAATAACAAGTTATCACACATTGCATCGCTTTCCTTGTTGTACCTCCGTACTTTCCCTTGGGGTACCTCTATACACAAGTCACGTGGCTTAGTTGACCAATCATATCAGTTTTCAGTCATTCTATAAGCGTCTATCAAAAGTACAGTTGTGTTTACATTTTTACAGTTCAATAACTTTATGACCTATCTTTATCACCCCTACTAATGTTATTGTGATTTAAATTCAAGACACGTGGTTTAGGTTGATCTATTTAAAGGTTAAAGGGTAGAACCGGTTTTATAAATAAAATTGGCAGTAAGCATGTCATTGCTATAGCCTGTTTCTTTTGAGAACATGTCCTGCAATAAATGTTTCCAGACCTTTCTGAAAGACTTTCATGATTTTAAACAGAAAAAAAGGTGGCTAAAGGAGGGGGTGTTCAAATAACAATATATCTTACACTTTTCGGCGAAAATTAGAGCTCAATAGTGACCGATTCGCTAGTAAAAAAAATGTGTAATATCATCTACACTGACACACCTTTGTTTGCCTTATATGGCTATTGTAATAAATGCGCACAGACGATCTTATCACGAGCATCTGACCAATCGTTGAATGAATAGCAACGTTTACGCCAAATACATGTTTACATTTTACTTCGAACAGGTTGTTCAGGCCAATCTAGGATCATGTCAATGGGCTGCAAAATAAAAAAAAATGTTCATACGAACAAAATACAAAGAAAAGAAACTATGAAAGATGTTACGGGCGTTTTAATTTGTTGTTAACTGAAAGAAATGTTCAATAAAATGTAGTTTGTGTCTAGTTCAAAACACCAGCGCTTCAAGGGTGAGGAAAACGAGCAGCATCTATTAATATGCATTTAAATGGACAAAACTTTGTTTACGTTCGTGTTCACGTGTTCGGCCAGGGAATCCACCTGGCAATTGTATTCACCGATAGTACAACAAAGGAATTAATACAGACGCAAATCTCTTTTGCAGTATGGCTTTCAGAAATCTAGACTTCCATCATTTATTTAACAAATGAATTGTTTTTTTAGTATGAGCAGGAAAATAATATTTTTAAGAATGATTTTCATTTACCATAAGATTTCCTTTTTTCTCAAGCGTAAAATTCCTGTAGTATTCGTAATAACCCATAATGCAATACTCATTCGGCTGATTGGTCAGTTAAAATCAAGCTGGTGCCTCATTTGCAAATCTGACGCCAAAAAATATAGTCCCGGTTCCCATGCAAATATATTTGTCCAAAAAGAAATTTTTATTCATGACTGCAGAAAATTGCAATTATAGAGAATATTATTTATTAAGTTTGAATGAATATAAGAGAAATCGATCGATTGAAGTACATTTCTACAGACATTATCAGCTGAGTCTAAGGTGGTGAAAACTGAAACGCAACATAACTTTTCTGTTGACCATGCCTCCACGTGCTAGTCACTTCCTAACCACATTTCCGTGAATAATTTACCCTATCTCGCTGAAGTCTCGCTAACTCTCGCCAGAGCCACTGCCAGAGCTACTCTGAACTCATCGGGTTTTATAATTCGCAGAACACCGAAAAATAAAAAGTTCCGAACACATTAGTAGGGGTGTTTATTTGTGATTACTATGGACTTACGATGACTTCTCGAACTGTGTAAAGTGATATCTTAATGCTTTAAGTTTATTTCGTTGGAATATAACTGATTGTTTACATTCTGACTCCGTGGCTTTGACTACTCACGAATTAACCTAGTATACTTACTACACGGGATTAATTATCAAGGACAATTTATGTTTCATATCTCGTATGTACTGTGTTTATTTATTTCACAATGCCTAGAAATATAAGAAGAAATAGATCGAGATCGGCAACAGACGAACCACAAGTTGACCAACCAATGTCGGAGTCTGAACCCGAAAGTGACACATTGTTAGCTTCCAATATGTCGCGGAACTTAGACAGAAACAATCCTTTGAATTGGACTATTGCCGAACTACGTGAGAAGTTAAATAGTTTGGGGATTGCCGTTCCTAAGGGTTTGTCCGCGATTGTGTTAAGACAATTATACAACGAAAACAAACGAGACCACGTGATAGACAGACCGCGGGAAATAGACTCGGGCGGAAATGACGTAAATGAAAACAACAATGGCGGCCAACAGGCATTGTTTTCCTCGTTACAGATGATGGCGAAGTCTTGTACGGCATTACAAAATACTGTAACATCGTTACTTCAAAAAGACAAAGAGAAAGAAGAAGACAACCCATTACAGAAATTTACCGCGTTACAGAATACAGTCACTGAGTCACCTACAACAAGTGGAGCCACAGGATATTCAGGTACTCAATCATTTTCTTCGTCGCATCACAATAATATGGGTGTCTCTTCAAAAGAAGTTGGCCATGTTGGTTTGGTTTCGACAGATCTTCGGAAGAAGATTCTAAGAGGCGATGATGTCAATCTGTGTGCGCTATTAATTCCTTCTTTTGAGATTCAAACGGAGAAAAAAGAGGACAAGCCGGATAAACGTTTAAGTAGAAATTTGTCTATCAGCGAATTTGTTACGGCATTTTGCCGTTACAAACGAATCATGTGTGCCCCAACAGCATACCCCTGGAGACAAAACGAACTTGATGGATATTTAGCTCACATCATAGAAGTAAACAACATCTGGCCTACCAAGTTCTTCGAATATCACAAGTTATTTTCAGCTAAATGTGCTATTACCTTGAGACAGAGAAACATATTGATTGACTGGTCCAAGGGAGACGATTAATTACTTAAAAGAGTAGTTGCAGGTGCCGAAGTAAATTCTTGTGACACTTGCAGTTCTACTGCTCATGTCACCTCCATGTGTTTAGAGAATGTCGAAAGCAAAAGTACAGATGATGTAAAGCATTTAAGTAGGAAACAGTACCAGCGAAAAGACAAGTATGATCGACAAATTTTGTACCATGAGGGCATGCCAATTTGCAATAATTTTAATTACACAAGATGTGTCTTACCTTATTGCAAAAGGGCACATGTGTGTTCTTCCTGCATGTCTCCCAAACATGGAAGAAGCAAATGCTCGGAATTAAATGCAGAGAAAACAACATCGAATGTCAAATCAAAGAAATCACCGAGTGAACCAGTTCAACCTAAAATGTGACTAGACAAAGAAATTAAGATCAATATGCAGGCAACAACTCCCATAAATGTAGAGAGATTACAAATGGAACTAGGCAATCATCCCGACAAAAACTTTGTTAAATACTTAATAGACGGATTAAGTAATGGTTTTGACATATTTATGGGAGATGATGTCAATATTAATCAATCTTTTGAATGCAGAAACCTTAAAACTGCAAGAGAGGACCCACATACAGTAGAGCAATTGCTTGATGCTGAAGTTAAAAAGGGATTTTTAGTGGGTCTATTAGACACTTTGCCATTTTCAAAATACAGAGTGAGTCCGATAGGAATTGCAACAGGAAAATACCCAGGAAAGAAAAGATTAATTCTCGATCTTTCCTCACCACATGAGAACAGTGAAATAGACAGTATCAATGATTTAATAGACAAAGACAAGTGTTCCCTTAGATATGTCAAAGTGGACGATGCTATTAAAAAGATTCAAGAATTAGGAAGAAATGCTATTTAATGCAAAACAGACATAAGTGATGCCTTCAAGCTTATACCTGTGGATCCAACATTATGGCATTTATTATGTATCAAATGGAGAAACCAATATTACTACTTTGTACGTTTACCATTTGGAAGTCGCAGTTCTCCAAGGATTTTTGACTGTTTATCACAAGCTATATGTTGGATAGCCAAAAACAACTATGGTATTGACAATATGTTTCATCTATTAGATGATTTTCTCACTATTGATAAATCGGATAGGATTGGAGAAAGAACAATGGCTTTGCTGTGTACTCTGTTCAAGTGTTTAAATATTCCTTTGTCTATAAAGAAAACAGAAGGACCTACCCAATGCTTGGAGTATTTAGGCATTATATTAGATACCAATAAAATGGAAGCAAGACTGCCTTTAGAAAAAGTGGACAGAATTTGTAAATTCATCAAAGACTTTTTGAACTGTCGATCTGTGACGAAAAGACAATTATTGCAGTTGCTTGGTCATTTTAACTTTGCAGCTAGAGTAATTTTACCAGGACGGCCTTTCACCTCGCATTTAATTGCCTTATCAACCACTGTAGATAATTTAAATTTCTACATAAAATTTGACCGAGAAAGCAGAGAAGATCTACGTATGTGGCTCGAATTCTTGGAGAAGTGGAATGGTGTTTCCGTTTTTTATGAGAAAATACTTATAAGTAATGCAGATTTTCAACTGTATACAGATGCCTCCTCCACCATAGGATATGGAGGATATTTTCATGGACATTGGTTTGCTAAATGCTGGCCACAAGGACTGAATACATGTATGAAACAACCTATCTCCATGGCATTTAGAGAGTTGTATCCGATAGTAGTTGCTGCTTTGCTATGGGGACATTTGTGGAGGAGAAAACGAATTCTATTTCATTGTGATAACTTGGCCGTGGTAGAAATAATCAAAAAACGTCGCTCATCAGACTTACCAATTTAAAATTTGATGAGAACCCTGTGTTATTGTGCTGCGAAAAACAATTTTGATATTTATAGTGAACATGTACCAGGTATAACAAATGTCATAGCTGATTCTTTATCCCGATTACAGATTCAGCGTTTCAGACAAGCTGCACCTCTGGCAGACCAGACACCAACACCATGCCCGGACATATCGCAAGTAATGTGGAGCTTCAACAAGTAGTGACAGAATTGATGGACAAATCTATCTCGGTGAACACCAGGACTGTTTATCAGCAAGGTTTTCAATTGTATAAACAATTTCTAGCTATGTTCAATGTTAGTTTTGATCATAGTTTCCCACCTATATCACAGGAACTTCTTGTGTATTTTGTAGCCTATTGTCAGCATTTTTTGTCTTTAAAATACACCACTATTAAGTTGTATTTAAATGGTATTAGATTTACATATTTAGAGAAAGGCATACCAAATCCTTTTCAGTCAAATTGTCAATCGATGGAGCGTTTGAAGTTGATTTTGAACGCCATAAGAAAAACTGAATCAAATTCGAAACAATTAACTAGACTTTCAATAACTGTTGATATTTTGCAAAAAATTTGCTCAACATTGAGAAAAGATGTTTTTGATGTTTACACAAACATTTTACTTGAAGCTAAGTATACTGTTGCTTTTTTTGGTTTTTTCTGTTGTGGCGAGTTAACAATTCGAACCAACTTTGACCCTACTTGTCATTTAACTTGTCAAGATGTACAAATTCAAGAAAAAACTGTGAAAATATTTTTGAAAACATCAAAAGCAGATAGGTTTCATAGAGGTACAAATATTGTTTTGTATTCAAATGACTCAGACATTTGTCCAGTTAAAGCAATTTGCAAGTACATGCAATTTCGAAAATATTCCAAGGCTTTAATAGATGAACCATTTTTTGTAACAAATGTTGGTATTCCAGGCCACTGAACTTTTTTCATTGAATGTTTAAAGCAAGTTTTAGACAGAGTAGGTGTGGATTCTACAAAATACAATGGACATTTTTTCCGAATAGGGGCAGCCACTTCGGCAGCATGTGCTAGAATGGAAGATCATCTAATAAAATCATTAGGTAGATGGTCTTCAGATTGTTACACTAGATACATTCAAACCCCTCCGTTAGTACTTAGAGATGCTCAGCATAACATGTTAAATAGTCAGAAATAATTTCATTTAGCGAATATCAAGATAGCAGTTTGTATTATTGTATCTTGTCATTAAGAAGATTTCTATCATCATGTTGAAAGTGCATGACTTAAAAGGTCAATTTTTACGCGAACCAATTGCAACATTTCACTACAACATAAATTGCTTATATTTATTTTCCCATACTTGGGTTCATGCAGCTGTCTTGTCATCTGTGACAGATTCCAATCCAACTGCATTTTTGGCTTACACAATGGTTATACCATTGATTTTTTCCCAAGCATGGAAAATTTTTTGAATTGAACCATGCTTTATTGGTTATGGAATACTCATTGAACTAGTTTTATTCACATACGAGCATATACTTTTAATGTTAAAATTACTCTGATTTCTCAGGTGCTAGTGTTCATGTTCATATCGGCAACATCTGCCCTCAGCCTGCATCTTACTCAGGTAACCAACCTGCTACATACATGTACTTCTCATCAGGTGCTAATGAACATGGCGACACATAGACAAGCCTACTTGTCCTCAGCCTGCATTATTTTCATTTCACAGAGTAATGCGAAGCTTTTAATACTGTTGTTGACGTATTCCATTTTCATCTATAGTACTTTGTATATTCATTCTTAGTTTGTAGCATGAGCCCCTAAAGGCAAACATAGTATTGAATAAATTCAGTTATAATTCAACTTCGTATCCTGTTATTTTTGAGAATAAAGGTCTGGCTTGCACAAACTCATAAAATCATCATTACAGTGTGATAAATACTCCATATAAAAAAGAATCTTCTATACACATACATGTAATAAAGAATAAGCAATCAAATCTTTGTATCCATATTGGCATATTTTATTTGCTTCAGTAAACATTTAATAATTCTACAAAGTCAGTCAAGGGGATCCCCCCCCCCGGAACTGTGCATGGTTTACTTTTTCCCCAAGAGGGGGACACAGACTCTCTGAATTAGCTTCTTCATATATATTCCTATGTAAAACTTTAATCAGCCATTGTGGCCCCACCCTACGCCCGGGGGTCATGATTTGAACAAACTTAAATTTGCACTACCTGATGATACTTCCACAGAAGTTTTATGTTTTCTGAGATGAAGTTTTTTGAAATATGATATTAATTTTCCGCTAATTCATAATTATCTCCCCTTGGAAGAGGCCCTGACCCTTCATTTTAACAAACTTGAATTTCCTTTACCCAATACTACTTTTTAGCAAGTTTGGTTAAAATTGGCGCAGTGGTTCTTGAAAAGAAGATGAAACTGTGAAAAGTTTACAACGACAACTACGACAGACAACGGGGAAATTTTGATCAGAAAAGTTCACTTGAGCCTTCGGCTGAGGTGAGCTAAAAAACAAAAAAAGACATTTATGTTTCTGAGTGTAGTCTACTTGCATGCCACACTATACTTTAATCAGACTAAAACTGTATTTATCTTAGTAACCATGACAATACCATGGTGAAGTCAGAAACTGATATACAGAATCATGTATCTTAGTGTAGTCTACTTTTGTACCATGTTACATTGAAATCAGACAAAACTGTAGGAGGAGTAGCTTTTCAAAAAGTGTTTACAAACAGACAGACGGACGAGCATTTTTAAAGTATTTCATAGAAATTTTTATTTTTAGTAACCATAGAAACACCGGTCATCGAAATCAAAAAGCAATACATATATTATGTGTCGTAGTGTAGTTTCCTTTTGTGCCAAACTTTATTGAAATCAGACCAAAACTGTAGGAGGAGTATCATTTTGAAAAAAAATGTTTACAGAGAGACAGACGGAGGACGGACGCATTACTATCGCAGAAGCTCTTCTGGTCTCTGACTAGCAGAGCTAAAAACCGATACACAGAATTATATATCTAGTACCCCATTCATACGACGAAAAGGATGTATTCACTTTAACAAAAGAATTGACCTGTAGGAGAGAACAATTTCCCGGAAAAAGTGACATTTAAAAATCAATCTTTATTTGTTGTTTTCTACCGTATATATGTCTAAATTTTTCAAATTTGTATTTTATACCTAAAATATGGAGGACGGAAACCTTACAATGGCATAAGCTTTTCTGGTCTCTGACCTGTAGAACTAATAAGCACTTGGTCTAGAACATTACCAACACGTAACTGATAAGACTGACCGCCGATTTCTTGACCACACTCTTCACACCCGCCCACCGTGGCGGGTCGACCACACTGTAATATAAACAGGGGCGTTAACCTACCCATCATGTAACTTATTGGTGGCTAAAAGTTTGTGACCTTCCCCTCCTATCTTCTCTCTGCATTCTTTACAATAATCTTCATAAGCAGGACGACCACACTACAATTGACAACAGATTGGTAAAAATTTTAGTTTTTTACATTTTAATGCAGTGTTCCCTGGAATGTGTGTAGGCTTTCATTAATTGTAATAAAATAAACATTTATTTTGCCATAATATTCTTATCTATTTTTCATAATTGATAATTGAATAAAAGTATTCATTCACAGATTTATTTCAGACAAAAAGAACAGATTCTTATCAAAACTTTATATTTTTGCTAAAATGTGCCTGTAAGTAAATTTAGTGTCATTGCAAGAAAAGGAGTCATGCTTTTAGACGCCATAGACTTGCAATCCTTCCATATATAAAACTTAATCTGCATGGGAACTACATATATGTAAGATTCCAAAGTCCGATGGTGACGTCAAAGGCCAATGATTTCGCCAGCGTCAGATGGTCTGCGCCAAAGCCCCATGGTTTGATGTCCGTGCGGACTTCAAAGTATGATGCTCACGCCAAAGTCCGATGGCTCGTTTCTGTGAGACCGCTGCGCTAAAGTGCCATGGTCTGAAACACCACAGTGTTTGTTCGGAAAAACAATTAATCTTCATGACGTCACGATAATTCGACGTCAATACTTGATATCGGTGTCCTGCATACAGAAGCCATCATTTTGGCATTTGTCCTAGCATAAAAATTGACTAATATTGCACCCAACAGAGATATTAGGATTAGTTACCGCATACCACTTGATTGATTAGGATCAGTACTTGCACAATTTTGGACTGATAAAGGGATAGCTACCCACCAACCCATGAAGTTTCGGGTTTGTCCCCACATACTATTCAACTGATTCGGGTTAGTCTTGCAACCACATAATATTACTGTATCTAGGTAATGTGAAAATTTCTTTTCCCTGATTAGGGTTAGTTTCAAACCTATCCGAGAGCTTAGGGTTAGTCACCCTATATGTTTTTATTAAGATCTTGGCATGGCGCGGCATCCCGTTTGGAGCAGTAGAACTATGACGCCACAAATGTTTAGTGCTTTCCCACATCATCGGACGTTAGCGTGTAGCGTGTCAGACTACCGGGGTTTGGCTCAGACCATCGCACTTTGGAGTCTCATCGCACTTTGGAGTCATATATATATTAGAAAAAATAATGACAAGGCAACAATTTTAGTAAAACGTAAGCGCTTTCTTCATTATTTCTTCAGACGTTTTACATTTCAAAACAATTAAAAAATGTGACGTAATAACGTTACGTGATGATAATATCAAAAACAATGTAATGACGTCACAGTGCTAATAGTGGAAACAATTATAGAGTCAAAGTAAATTAACATCATTCATAGCGTAATTTTCGCGGATTATAAAAAAGCGTAAACTGACCCAAACCATATTATACTCGATAATTTGGCCAAGAATTAGAGTCATTCCTTATAATTTAATTTCAAAATAATTAAACAACTGGGGATGTAAAATTGTGTTGTTTTTATGAGTTCAAATTTACCGCGCAATAATACAACCGTAGTAACGGAAGTGATGTGAAGCGAGGGGAGGTAAAAACTGATACATAGATCTAGCAGCCATGATGCTTGTTTACATGAGATAAGATCGAGCAACTGTTTGAAATTAAAGGTACATTCATTAAATCTGGAATTTTCCATGAATCCCAAGGACTGGAAATGAGGGGATTGATGGATACAGATGATTATGCTGGTTGTCAAGGGGGTGTGTCCCCATACCAAACCAGATTATACAAAATGTTATGCGTTCCTTTTTGGAAATCAACCAATGAGAGGCAAGAATACAAGCAAAATTAAATTATTTTAATGTAAAACTTGGATTCCCCATTGTGGCACACCCTATCCTTGGGGTTATAATTTGAACAAACTACAATCTACAGTACCTGAGGATGATTCCACATAAATATCACTAATCATGGATTTGAAGTACTTGAGAAGACGATTTTAAAAGGATTACCCTACATTGTATCTAGTCCAATGTTGAACTTTGATCAGCCCTTGATCAACTTTGATCACGCTTTAAAAATGAAGCTTTGATTAACTTCGATCCCCCGCCCCAAACCCCAGGGGTCATAATTTGAAAGACTTGAATCTACACTACCTGAGAATGCTTTCACTTGAGTTACATCTTTCCTGGCACTGTGATTCTTGAGAAGAAAATGTTTAAAGATTTTCACTATTACTCGTATGTAAAACTTTGATCGGCCATTGTGACCCCACCCTGTCCCAAGGTTATGATTTGAACAAACTTGAATTTACACTACATGATTATGCTTCCACATGAGTTTCATCTTTCCTGGACCAGTGGTTCCTGAGAGGAAGATTTTTAAAGATTTTCTCTATATACTCCTATATATTAATTTGATAGGCCATTGTTGCCCCACCCTACTCCCCTGGAGGCATGATTTGAACAAACTTGAATTTACACTACCGAAGGATGCTTCCAAATGAGTTTCATCTTTTCTGGCCCAGTGGTTCTTGAGAAGAAGATTTTTGAAAAATGCCATTAATGTTTCACTAATTCATAATTATCTCCCCTTGAAAAAGGGCTTGGCCCTTCATTTGAACAAACTTGAATCCCCTTCACCTAAGAATACTTTGTGGCAAGTTTGGTTGAAATTGGCTCAGTGGTTCTTGAGAAGAAGATGAAAATGTGAAACGTTTACGCCGACTACTACGACAACGACGACGACAGACAACGGATAAATTTTTATCAAAAAAGCTCAATAGAGACGTAGTTGAGCCTACGGCTAAAGTGGGCTAAAAAAAACTTAAACCATTTGCTCTTAATTTAATAAATGAAATAGTCCTAAAATACCGTGTATATCACAAAAGATATAATTATATGAATATTTGATATATCTACATTGTAAACCGAGAGATATAACCCTTTAACATGTTAATGGCAATGGGTAAAGGATTTTAACTCACGCACAATATCAAGGCAGAAAAAAAATTAATACTCACATTTCCAATTACATAAATATGACCATTTGGACAACCTTAAAATAAAAAATAATTAAAATGAATAAATTAAAACTTAATATACCAATTATTAAAACGGCAACAAGTAACTGCCCCAAGCATTTCTTCCTTTTCCACAATAGCACCACGTATTCATACAAAATATAAAAAAGAATAAAGAAATTTTCCCCTCATAACTTACAATACAAAACAGGATTCTCGTCGCCATCTTGTCTGGCAGCCAGCAGTGCCTCCTTGATTTCTGCCACATTATCTTGTGGCATGGTGGGCAGGAAAGCTCTCTGGTGAAAAACATCCAGACATCATATTTCAGAATTGTGAACATGCATTATTCTCACTTTCAAAAATATTTTCATTTTTTAATTTCAGCATCTCTTTCTTAGTATTTCTCAAATGTAACTGATTTTTATGACCGCGTAATTGAAGATTCTGGGATATAGTTTTGCCCTGTCTGTCAGTCTGTTTGTCTGTTTATCCAAAAAAAACTTTGACCATGTCCATAACTTTCGAATGGTTGAAGCTATTGTTTTCATAATTCACAGGTGTATTTCTTTGGAAAAGTCTTTTCTTCAGGCACCATCAAGTTTGATCTCGTGACCTTGACCCAAGAGTTTGAACACTTTTACCACAAATTTCCGTACACCTTAGCCATAACTTTTGAATAAGTACTTGGTGTTAAATCTTCCATCCCTCGCATATGTATTCACTGTGACAAGTTCTTTCATTTAGGTAAAAACTAAAAGTTTGAACTTTCATTTATGCCCCACCCTATCCCCAGGGGTCATGATTTGAACAAACTTGAATCTACACTATCTGAGGATGCCTCCTAATATATATATGACCAATCATGGCCTTGTTGTTCTTGAGCAGAAGATTTTTGAAGATTTTTTCTCTGCATTAATATGTTAAACTTTTGTCGTCCATTGTCGCCTCACCCTACCCCCGGGACATAATTTTATCAAACTTGAATCTACACTTCCTGAGGATGCTTCCATATAAATATGATCAATCATGGCTTTGTTGCTCTTGAGAAGAAGATTTTTTTTTTAATTTCCTAGATATTACTTTTCAAAATTTTGATCCTGAATTGTGGTCCTACCCTACCCCTGGGGGGTCATAATTTGAACAAACTTGAATGAATGCTACCTAAGGATGCTTCCACATTAACTTCATCTTTCCTGGCCCAATGGTGTTGTAAAAGAAGAGTTTAAAACATGCCACCAAACTTTCACTATTTTTCAATTATCGTCCCATGAATAAGGGCGTGGCCCTTAATTTGATGAAATTATATTCCCTTTACCCGAAGATGCTTTGTGGCAAGTTTGGTTGAAAATTGCCCAGCGGTTCTGGAGAAGTAAAAAAAATTACAGACGGACGGACAGACAGACAGACTACAGACAAATTGTGATAAGAAAAGCTCACTTGAGATTTCAACTCAGGTGTGCAAAAATCTTTAACCTTGACAAATACTTTTGAACCATAAGTGCTAGAGTTTTCATATTTCACAAGTGTATTCAATGTGACAAATTTTTCTTAAGATACCAACAAATTTGACCTATGGCCTTGACCTTAGATTTTAAACCATTAAAACTTTAACATGGACCATAACTTTTGAACCATTAGTACTAAGCCTTTCATTTTTTACAGGTGTATTTCTTGTGGGAAGACCTTCCTTTGGGTACCAATAATTTTTACCTTTTAACCTTGATTTTGGAGTGTAACTTGCATTTGTAGAATTTAAGTTCTTGAAATAAGCTGCCATACTGGGGTTACGGGGGGCTTCAGTGTTTCACAGACACATCTTGTTCTTTCTGGTGTTACATTTTTTATTCATTTTAGAAAGAAATAAATTTATAATTACACGAAAACGCTCGAAAACGCATCATTAAAGCTACACAGTAACATTATTTGCAAAGAAATCAATTCAAATATGTCTCATCTGGAATATTCATTTTCATATTATTCCATATATCATTACTATATTACTTATTTAAGTAATTTGCATTGATCTAAAAATTGTTTTATAAAAAATCTTTTACAACCGAAAACTTGCTCTTTAAAGCTTTTCATTAAAAAAAAATCTTTTTAAGCTTTAAAGCTACCCTGACTCTCCCCACCTGCATGTCTTGTGGCTGTTGCACCAGTTTGTTGAGGGGTTCTATGAGTGTCCTCTCCTCGGGGATCTGTAACAGTGTGATAAAGAAGTGGTTCAACAGACACACGGTACTCTGACGTCCCAGGTCCATCCCCTCCTGTACCGTCAGCTGAGGGTTCCTCCTCCATAGGACATTCCTACACAGGGCCATAGGAAGATTAGTCTGAAGGAAAGGCACATAATTTAATTAAGAACAAAAGGTTCGTGAGCCAAATGGCTTATCTGTCAAGTACTTTGGTTAGGAAAAAGCAGAAATTTGAAAATTTTATCAATCTTATTAATTAATGTGAAAGTATCTTCCTGCAGAAAGAAAGGTGGCCCTTCCATTGAACACATTTGAAAAAAGTTTACAGATATACAAACGCCACACAAAAGAGATCAGAAAAGCTCATGACTTTAGCTAAAGTGAGCAAACAAGAAGATATAAAATTCATTAGAATGAAAAGATTTTGTCATCAGACGAATAATTTATAATGACATAATTCGAATTCTTTTGGAATTTACTTTTAAAGTGAAGGGATAAAAAGATTGAATTAGCTGTAGTCTAATGCACTGCTTAAAGCAAGCATTGATGAATATATTGCTCATTTTTTATTACCTGATTTCCAAACAGAGGAAGTTTTGCCATAAAATGATGTAGTAGTTCAACAGCCTGTGAGGAAGAAAATATTAATTTAAAATGAAAATGAAACTTGTGACCAACTAGGATTTGAATAATATCCTTCGTAGATTCCTTAGTAGATTGCTTGGTTGTCGTTTGCTGTTGATAAACTTATATTCTTCTAAAACTTTGGACATTTCCTCATCGGTTTTTAGTCCTGGCTATAGGTATCATGATCAACTGTCTTACTATAAATCGCACAGTAAACAAAAAACTAACAGCGTCAAAGCAGACGCTTACGATAAACAAAATAGTTCCATTGCGAGACGATATTCAAACAAAAATTTTCCCACCCTAACACCAGAACCCCTGACCCTGGGGCCATAAAATTCATTATTTTGGTAGAGGCACTTTTGCTCATCATAACTTTGCACTTAGTTAGTTTATTTAATACCCAGGAGCAGAGAAGATGATTTTTAAAGAATTCATGTATTTTCACTATATAATCAATAAAGCCCGGCCCTAACACCAGAACCCCTGACCCTGGGGCCAATAAATTCACAATTTTGGTAGAGGCACTCTTGCTCATCATAACTATGTACTTAGTTGTTTTATTTAATACCCTGGAGCAGAGAAGAAGATTTTCAAAGAAATAATGCATTTTCACTACCTAATTATTTATCCCTGCCCTAGCACTAGAACCCCTGACTCCAGGGCCATGAATTTCATAATTTTGGTAGAGGACTCATTGCTGGTTACAGTCATGCAAACAGTTTGACTGCTTGATGTCCAGGAGTAAAGAAGAAGAATTTTAAAGATTGCATTAATTTTTGTGGTTTTTGCCCCACCCATCAGGCCCCAGGGGGGCAGGGATTATGAAATTCACAATTTTTGTTTCCCTTTAGCCATAGATGCTTTGTGCCAAATTTGGTTGAAATTGGTTCAGTGGTTGCAGAGAAGAAGCTGAAAATATTCAAATGTTAACGCACGACGACGGACGAAAACTTATAGAAATAGGTCACCTGAGTTTACTCAGGTGACCTAAAAACTAACATGCGTGAAGTCGCTTGTCAATGTCCATGTAGCAATGTTTCTACATGTTTAGTTGGCGAAAAAAAAGGACTGCTTGTTTGAAACTGAAAGAATGTCTATTAAATACACATGTGCATTATTTTAACTATTCCAAGACTGCATTTTTAAACTATGAGAAAAAAAATGCTTACTGAATAAAAGATATGTGAGAATATCTTGGAAAAATTATTTTATTACATTTAAAAATCATAATACATCTGTCTGGACAATCTGGACTGTTAATGTCAATTACTGGCATATGGGATATTGTTTTAAATCATTTAACTCAACCTTTTAAAAATCAATAGCCAAAAGGGAAAAAATAAATATGTACTCAATATATATGCTCGAGCAATTAAAGCCCGGCTTTGAGTTCTTTCAATACTTTGAATTAGGACGTTGTTAAACTGTTAAGTTGAGTTGAGGTAATATTTTGGTGACTCGGATTGTGCGTAGTAATAAGAGATGATATTTTCTTCGCTATCTTAATATACCTACACTGCATAAAGCCTGTATACATATTGGATGAAATTAAGCTTAATTCTATTTTTTTTAAATGCTGACAAATATAGTTTACCTGTATGAATTTTAAAGGCGGATTCCGCCTGGAATTTTGGTGGAATTGAGCAGGAATTGGCAAATTCCGGGCGTACTTGAGGCGGAGACGGAATTTTCAAAGAGTTACGCCTCAGTAGAAGAGACGTCTTACAGGCGTCATTTGTAATTTCCGGGCGTCAATTGGCAAGTTCAGATTTTCCGGGCGTAAAATGGCAGGAAAATAGAAACAAAAATTACGCCTGGAACTTTCAGGAGAAGTAAAAGCCTCTGATTGGTCAATTTAATTATCAATTAAGGGTCATTTCAGATAGGAGGTTAAGTTTGAATTTGATCAAGAAGGAGGGAGTATAGTGTGAGTGAAACAGGAAATGCAGATATCTCAATGTTAAGGCTTTTACACTTCTTGAGGATGACACAGTGTCTACTGGTAGGTGTGATCATGAATATCTAGTACCTATTTGAGTAAATTTGATTATGATTATGTACAATGATAGTTATAACTGGTTGACCATAAAATTACTTTAGATATTTGAGTTTGTCTTTGCACACATTCTGAGAAATATCAGTCTGATAGAGGCTGCAGTGAGAATCTAACTGTAAACTGCTGAGTAAATGAAGAATTGTATTCAGTCAGTAACTAAAATGTTTCAATATAATTATTGAAGTGATAAAATGTACAGGTATTGTAAAAAAGTTTAATTCTAAATACACACTCAATCATGGTGGTCGTGTTTTAGTGTCCCTAATACACAAAATTCATGTTATTTTGCTATACTTGTTAATGATATATGTTAATGACCTGTCATTATGTTTTCTTACAGTTCAAAAAGCAAAATTTTTAGCTTTAACATTGTAAATCATAATCTGAATGTTTTTCTTTGTTAACATGGTAAATATATAGGTTTTTAGGTCACATAGTATTATATAATAATAAGGACATTCCAGGCGTAATTCTATTCCAGGCGTCATTTTAGTTTCCAGGCGTAATTTTTTTACGGGCGTCATTTATTTTTCCAGGCGTAGCTCATTTGCATTTTTCGCCTCAAATTCCTGCCCATTTACGCTTGGTTTCCGCCTTAGTTACGCCCGAAACCTGTGTATCACCATATATGTAGAGAGACAAATTGACGCCTCTCCAAGTACGCCTCAATTCCCCCAATATTCCAGGCGGAACATTTCGTACAGGTAATGCGCAACTTTGCTTTTTTCCCTTGATGTAAATAAAACAGTGTATCCGAAGCATAATTGACAATAATATACACGTAGTTGAGTGATTATTAATATAAATAATTTTTATAGTTTTTAATATATGACGAGCAAATATAAATAAACACCCGCATATGTAGAACGTGATTTGTAACATAGCACATATGTTTAAGAATTATCAGAATAGAGTTGCTTTACAACATTTCAGGAGAAAAATAACATTTTTAAGTAAAATAAATATTAAGGGGATGTATATCTTCTTTAGCTATCCTTTCTGTGCCTAAACTGACTGAGGGATTTTGAAGTATTTCCCCGCGCTTGAGCGGCATTTCATCTAGTTGAATTTTTTTTTCTTTTGACAAGAAAATTGTTAAAATATTTAGAAAATGTCAGCTTAAATAATCACCCAATAACTACTCAATAAGAACTCACAGCAGCAGTAACTCTCCTTTTGTTTTCTGGGTATAAATAGGACATATTTATTTCCCTAAACACAGCCAGGAGAACTAGTGTTCTTTTCTGAAAATCAGGTATCCTGGAACTCTGAAAAAACAGTACAAATATTTGTTTACTTTACACTCCATAGAAAGTATTACAAACAAGTACTTTTCCTAAAATTAAAGCTTACCTAGTACATAATTCATGAAAATTTCACTCTTAAACTGATAATCCATCATCAGATTAAAATGATTACTTGATTAAACATTTATCCGATTTTATGATATTCTTGTATACTTTTTACTGCACATCATATTATTCAAAGCCAACTTCGCAATACATTTAACTCTGAGTTTCAATGATTATCATATTTAACACTTCCGTATACATTTTAATTGAGTAAAATCTACCTCTAAAGCAGTTTTAAGTATCTCCATATTCTGTCCCAGGGTTGCCTGGGTTAACGTCTCTCTCAGTGCTTTGTACCTATCTCCACACACAATAAATCTGTCACTGCACTCAACAATCTGTGTTATATATTAAATATTGTTCTTATTCCATACAGGACAAAAGGTTGGCGTAATTTTTTTTCATACAATCATATACTAAACCGTCCAGCATAATAAACATAAATTCAGGAATTAGCATTTATGCAAAATGTCCCAACAATCTTTAAAAAAATTGAAATTGGGGACATTTTGTCTCTACCTTAAACGGACTATTTATGCTCATGCTTTTAACAATTAGACACCTCATTTTTCTGGAGTTCTGGTACACTCAACCAGCGGGCTGTGGCAGCATCACGTATCTTGCAGACTTTCTGATAGGTCTCCAACCCAAAGCTTCGGCAGAGATGTTTGATCAGGAACAACCTAGTAGAGCAGATGAATTTGAAAACATAAAAATTAAAGACATTTGCCTAAAGATATGGAGAAATGTTACTTCATGATAACATTACAAAAACGTACTTTGGCTGCTTTGAACCGCATTCATAACACAGCCTTCCAGCAGCTTCTAGAAGTCTTCTGACACTCTGTTCCATCTTTATCGACTTCTCCACCAGTAAATTGTGGAGGATCTCAGCCACAACAATCAGACCAAACCTGGTCTCAGCCATACAGTACAGCTTCTGTACATCTAACCCCTCCTTCATCACCAGCTGGACATTGTGCTGAAGCATCTGGGTAGCCATCTTGATTTTAGAATTTTCTGGGTCGACACTTTTGGTAACTTCTTGGTGCAGGGAGTCCTTTTGTAAAACAAAGTTTACAAAACATAAGTATTGGTATTCAGGCCACATTGATTAAGAAATGACAGAATAAAAAAGATATGACCACGCCTTTCGAAAGGAATAGAGAGAGAGAAAGAAAGAAAGAGAGAGATTCTAAATCTTTTTTACCTCTAGGCAATTAATGACCAACAGAGAGAGTTCTATCATTTTGTCTTCATTTTCTTTGAGGGACATCAGCTCTTTCACTTTATCCAAGTAAATCTTTAGACACTCGCTTACTTCTCCAGAGCTGAGAAGGAGGATCAAAGCAAATGTTTTTATGACATTTTTGAAACTAAAAAATTTTAAAAGATTCAGTAGAATTTAATTTTATTTTTGTAACGAATGGATAACATGGGGGCATGAAATTGATGAGAAAAAAATTGATACAGTTCAAAATCGGCCTTTAGATTAAAAAATTATAAACAAAAACTCCACCTGGTCCTTATAAGGTGCTGTAGGAGAAAGGATCGTAGGACTGGTGTAGGATCAATGCCTTCCTCAAACACGGACAACTCCTTACTGACCATTCTCCCTCCCTGGCCCCGCCTAGCTGTGGTGGTGATGTAAGACATTAGCTTCTGAACGACTGCACTGGACGGTGGCTCCTCGTCGGTAAAACACAGTTGGGACACCAGATCCATGAAAAAACTGTTGCAGTGTCTTTGGAAAACTCTCAGTTTGTGCATCTTTTGGCTGAAGTAAAATTGATGAGAAATTTTTGAGAAAAGTTCAAAATGTTTCAAGCCATTTTTACTGAAATTCTGGATTTAGTGAGATCACAATCCAAAAGCTCATTTGGCAATCTAAATATATGGGTTACAGGCTTGAAACCAGTACAAGTTAACAAATTCCATCTGTCTAATAGAACATGTTTAATAATTTACCCCAAAAAAACTACATATAAGTCAAATAAATGCTCATACGTATTTTTGGTGTTGTCTTGATGGGGATTGAAGTTGTTAGGAATCTCATCATGGCAGACAGGACATTCAGTAGCTTTTAGAATCTTCATGTCGTTGTAACACTTGATACAGATGACGTCCTTACAGGGGAGGTGTACAGGTCTCTCTGTGATCTCAGTCTCACAGGCTTTACAACTATCCAACCGCCTACAGTGTAATCCAATGATGATTTAGTATGTATACACTTAACAGAAAACTTCCTCAGAAAGTACTGTATACATGTGAGGTTAATTTGCCCCATGTTTTTTCACCCTCGAAACTTGCCCCGTTTTAAGTTTGCCCAGTCACAATAATTATTCCGCTTTTGAAATTATACTGTGTTCTTCTATTATACCCCCAGCAGGCACACAACGTTGTTTAAACGTTGAATATTAGTTGAAGTTTGGTTTAGACGTTGATAAATCTAGATACAATATTGATTCAACGTTGACTTTTCAACGTTGAAAATTTAACGTTGAATCAACATTGAATTCAAATTGAGTTAAATTGCCAACATTGATTCAACGTCGGATCTTCGCTGAGCGAGCCAATATCCTATTTTTCGCTGATAGATAATTTGGACTATGATAGTATCGGACTATAACATAGAAACACAACGTTGATTCTAAGTTTATTCAATGTTGTGTGCCTGCTGGGCTGTTTTAAATTTTAAAATAGTTCCTATAAACAGCACTTCTGAAAAAAGTTTATTGCTACATAAAGGCTTTTCAAATCCAATGAATTGATTCATATACAAAGCGTACATTTTTTAAAAAAAACAACTACATGTATCTGCAAATAAATCTGAGTCACGAATTATTACTCGTTTCCACTTAAGTGTCAAAAGTTTCTGAGATATTTGAAGATATTTTTTAAACAGAAAAGATCAAAATGTAACCTCCTTCCTCTTATGGTACTATTTTTCAATGCTTATAAACTTCAAATTCAGTAATAATTTATAACCTCTAACAAAGCAAAAATGCATAAAATTTAAATCAGCGCATGTATACATATCAATAAATCTTTTTTACCCGAATGCTGTGGTGACTGCTTTTTTCATACACATCTTAAGGAATTTCTCAACTTTCTCCAAAGCTTCAATGTTCTTGAAGTCCACGTTATCTTTGAGCACCTGTAAGTACAATCATGTAAAAGGGTTAAATTGCTTTTTCTTTTCATAAATACTGACACTTGAACTTAAACTTTTCACTGGAAAACAAATGATAGGTGACATGCTTGGACTTTCCAATTGTTTAAATTCTAACTTCAATGGCTTGTTTCTATTACAATAATAATACCAGAACTAAACATATACATGAACATGTATGTAAAACACCTACCACCCATAATGTCTTGCATCGCTCCACTGGGATTGCTGTGTCCTCTGCGCAGACATGCTGAAGAAACAGCTTCATGACTACAACCTTAGTCCACTGGCATCTGATGAAGGAATAAAAATTAATAAAGCAGTAAACAGATTTTAGGCAAAAGCAAATGCAAGTACTTAAACTATCAGGCAACCAACTTTTTCTGTAATAATTTGTGGATTAAATAATATAAGATTTCATAAACAATAATAATGCAATGTCATGCTTTTGTACATTACAGTCAATTAAGCACATATTATTTGGAAATCTCTTGTATTTCTTAGCGTACAAAATCAAAATCTTAAACCACCACAGCTGTATTGGCCAATAGTTTCAACATTCCCCACCGATGAAATATCTGTTTACAGGGTTATTTTCGGCCCGTGTTATTTTAGCCCTTTTCCACTTGCTTTCCCTGTTTTAAATTTGCCAAGTTCAAGTTCTTTTTGAGAATTTATACTGTGTTCTTTGAAATTGCCCCATTTAATATTCGACCAATTGTGACAAGGACGAAATGGATGAAAATAAAATAGGGGCAAAACTTTTCCTTTATACAGTATGAATATTTCCTCTACATTATTACCTTGCTTCTTTACTGCCTTCCCTACACCTTCTCCCAAACTCCTCCACTCCTGATGGATCCACCTCCTGTACAAGCTGTCCCAGAATCCTCTCCACCACGGGTCGGTACCTGAGTACCTGCTTCTGCCAGTATTGTCTGCCCCTGTTGTCATTTAGTGAGTCCTTACCAGGTTCCAACGATTGTAACAATAGGTAGAGGCCAAGTATGTCAAGAGTCTGGAAAAAAAAGCAAAGAACTATATGCGGTACCCAAGTCAAAGTAAACTGCTTATTTCAGCAGTTTATGAACATGTATTAGACAGTCTGGAAGTTTTTTTTGGGCAGTTTTTAGGCAGTTCTTAACAGTCTTAGTCTTAGCATTCCTTAAAACTGCTTTCAGATTGGTTAAAAAACTGCTGAAAATTTGTGTATACGTAAGCAGTTCAGTATTGAAAAAAAAACTGCTAAAAGTGCAACTCATTTCCACTTCTTACAAGAACTTTTTCATTCTTGGTGGTCCTAACTTTCACTAGCCTTCATTACTGCCCATGTGTTACTATTACATGTAATGCTTCCTGATGATAACGTCACAAATAACTGGGGGCCAGACAGGAATTTATTATACAGAAAATAGAATTATAAAGAAAAAAAATACTTAAAATCTTACTAGAAATGATACAGAAGTTAATAATAAATTGGGAGTTCATATTATAAAAAGCATGAGCATATGAATTTCTAATCTTTAAAAATGCAGTCCTCTAATTACATTAACAACCTGTTGTGTCCCCCTTGGTTGCTTGAAACTAAGGGTTGTATCCAATGAGGAAAGCCAGTCAAGATTTGTGCGCGTTTTCTAAACCAGTTCAAAATTACTAATTGTGAAGATGTTTGTGATGGTATGGAATATTATATAGTTGATTTACCCATACACTGAAGAAGTAAAATATATGCTTCGGGAAATACAATTATCTGTCACCACAACCTTGGATTGGATGTGAACATTACTTAGTAACAAGTGTATCTGAATTAATTTCATGATATGGGATATAATCATTTTAAAAATCAATTTAAATGTGATCATACATGCATGCAGCAACAATGGAATTGGATGATAAGAAATTTGTTTAAAAGATTTTTTGTCACTTAAGTGCATGGTAATTGCATAGGCTTGTTATATTATGCATCCCCTCTCTCATTTTGGATAACTATAATTATAAACAAGAGGCCCACGGGCCTTATAGGTCACCTGAGTATTGTGCAACAACTTTCAAACAATTAAATTTGGTTCGTGTTTTAAAGCAGAGGCCATGAAATTCACAATTCACAATTTTGAAAGAGGCACCATTGCTTATCATAATTAAAGACTTAGCATGCTTACTCTATTTGTAATACGTAATATCCAGCGGAAGATTAGAGTAACATAAGAGAAAATGCACTTCCACTTTATAACCAGTTGTGCACCTCATCCCAAAGGAACCACTGAACCTGGGGCCACATATTTCAAAATTGTGCAAATTTTATCATACAATGGTCGATTAATACCAAAGAGCAGATTTCAAAGCATTAATTTACTTTCAGACTTTGTACCCCCCCCCCCCCCCC
>PRKT01000004.1:231911-242080 GCA_003671525.1 Saccostrea glomerata | reverse complement strand
ACCAGAACCCCTGACCCTGGGGTCATAAAATTCACAATTTTGGAAGAGGCACTCTTGCTCATCATAACTATGTACTTGGATAGTTTATTTAATACCCAGGAGCAGAGAAGAAGATTTTCAAAGAATTAATGCATTTTCACTATATAATCAATAGGGCCCCACCCTAACACCAGAACCCCTGACCCTGGGTCCAAAAAATTCAAAATTCTGAAAAAGGCACTCTTGATCAACATAACTATGTACTTAGTTAGTTTATTTAATACCCAGAAGTAGAGAAGAAGATTTTCAAAGAATAAATGCATTTTAACTATATAACCAATAGAGCCCCGCCCTAACACCAGAACCCCTGACCCTGGGGTCATAAAATTCACAATTTTGGAAGAGGCACTCTTGCTCATCATAACTATGTACTTGGATAGTTTATTTAATACCCAGGAGCAGAGAAGAAGATTTTCAAAGAATTAATGCATTTTCACTATATAATCAATAGGGCCCCACCCTAACACCAGAACCCCTGACCCTGGGGCCAAAAAATTCAAAATTCTGATAAAGGCACTCTTGATCAACATAACTATGTCCTTAATTAGTTTATTTAATACCCAGAAGTAGAGAAGAAGATTTTCAAAGAATAAATGCATTTTCATTATATAACCAACAGAGCCCCGCCCTAACACCAGAACCCCTGACCCTGGGGTCATAAAACTCACAATTTTGGTAGAGGCACTCTTTCTTATCATAACTATGTGTTTTGTTAGTTTATTTAATACCCAGGAGTGGAGAAGAAGATTTTCAAAGAATTAATGCATTTTCACTATATAATCTATATAGCCCCGCCCTAGCACTAGAACCCCTGACCCTGGGGCCATGAATTTCACAATTTTGGTAGAGGACTCAATGCTCATTACATTCATGCCAACAGTTTGCCTGCTTGATGTCCAGGAGTAAAGAAGAAGATTTTTAAAGATTAAAGATTGCAATAATTTTAGTGGTTTTGGCCCCACCCCTGAGGCCCCAGGGGGGCGGGGACCATAAAATTCACAATTTTTGTTCCCCTTCACCCATAGATGCTGTATACCAAATTTGGTTGAAATTGGTTCAGCGGTTTCAGAGAAGAAGCTGAAAATGTTCAATTGTTAACACACGACGCACGACGCACGACGCACGACACACGACACACGACGACGGACGAAAACGGATAGCAATAGGTCACCTGAGTTACTCAGGTGACCTAAAAATACAATCTGTTTGTATTATATGAATTCAAAATATTTGCAGATAAAAGCTACCGATAAAGGGATCGGTATATTAGTCCCCTGTATTAACCAAGCTCTAAAGTTGCCACTCGTTTATGCAAGAAAATGAACTTTATGAAAGGACTTATTTACAATTTATACCTAATTTATACCTATTCTAAGTAAAATTCCCAACTGTAATGTTATTTTTTCAATAAATCATCCTGGAAGCATAAATTATATGCATTTTTGTATTCATGTATGGGGTCGTGTTATCTTCTTATAAGTAGGCAAGAATAGTGCTTATAGCAGTTTTTTTACCAGTTTTTAAGCAGTTAATAATTTTTCCTATTTATATGTAGGTGGAGTCATTTCCATATAAGTACAGCAAAAAAGAAAAAAATCTTTAACAGTTGAATAGCAGTTTTTAAGCGATTCTCCTTAATCTTCTTATTGACTGCTAAGATACTGCTAAGGAAACTGCAAAGCAACTGCTAAGATTCTGCTAATGAACTGCCTAGCAACTGCTTAAATTGTGGACTGCCAAAAAAAGCTGCCTAATGATCAGTATGACAAAAACCTTCTGCCACCAACAGAGGAGAAGGCTAGTAAACTGTCTAAGAACTGCAAAAGCAATGAACTGTTAAGGTTAAAAAAAACTGCCAAAGAACTGCCTTCAACTTTGACTTGGGATATCTTTGCCCCCACAAAAATCAAATTTTGAAAAATTCTTGAAATGTGCTGATTTCTAAAATTTGTATAAGAAATATAAATTTACAGAACATATTATAGTTTCATAGTAGTTTAATGACAATTTTTGTTTTAATGACGTCACAGACTTGTCCGATTTTATTTCATTTTTTAGAAAGAGGACAAAATTGACAAAATTTCAACAATTTTAGCTTTAAAAGTTATAGAGCACAAGTTTGCTCAGGAACAGTATTGACCGATTCAATTAATATTATCATTCTACATATCATATCAAAATATTGAGCCTGATCAGACCTGTGCTCGGTGATTTTTACTCAAAGTATCGACGTAATATACAGTACCCGCATCGTTATTCTTTACAGGATACCCGATACGATAGGATACACGATAGAACAGGATACACGCACGATAGGCTAAACGCAAAACACGATAAACGCAAAACACGATACACGCAAAACACGATAAACGCAAAACACGATAGACCTGATAAACGATCTTCACGATAGGATAAACGCAAAACCTGATAGGATTGTTTCAATATGCGGAACGTTTTCTGACAAGACGAAAAGATTATTTTGAATTAAATTTAAAGATTAAAGATTATTTAAATTAAATCATATTTTAATTTAAATACTTGCAGAGCTTCAAATCTAAACTATAAAGTACATTTAATTATCATAAAAGAACCTGAGATCTCTGTATTAATTTTACAAAAGTTGTTTATTTATATATATAAAAATTGACAGTGATTAAATGGATTTTCATGAAATGGAGACTGTATTTTTTTCTTAATTTCTTCTCAAGGGTGTGAATTTTGAAACTCTATAAACAGATTTATTATTTATGAAAAATATACATTTTAATTTTCTATCTAATAAATTTATCTACAAGTACCAAGTTATTTCACGGAAGAAATTTACGCAATAAATTAAACATTTGTATTTCATGTCTAAAGCTTACAATCTGCGATGTATCCAAAAATCGCAATTAAATATTAATATCATAGAAAAAATACAAGTAGAAGGCCGGCCAAAAGAAAGGTTTAAAGAAAACGGCTTTAACAAAATTAATAAATTTAACATGATAGATCTATCAAGAACGTAACAGTTCAAGAAAATTAAATTTCCTGAATAGAAATCTAAATAATTATTAAAATAATGACGCTCTGCATTAATACATGTAAACTGTGTCATGAGAATTCACTCGGAGTTCCTCGGATGACTCGTACCTCGCACATAACCTCGGACGTCAAAGGTGATCTTCCATCTTGCTGATTCAGTCATGTGATCTTATTTGAATTTCATTCAAATATTATACTTTTGAAATCCGAGTTACTTTGATGCACGCCCAACACTGTGTTCTTGCTTTCAAAGAATACTAACATTTGGTTGTAATCAACACGAGGAATTACACTAATAAAGAAACCTTTTCTAAGAACTTTAGGCAGAGCGAAATATGAAATGAGTGACAAGGCAGTTTCCGGCGGAGAAATGTAGCGATCTGTTGCGTATTCCTCCACCTATCACATCCGAGGTTTGAATGGAGCGTAGCGGAGTCAGCCTAGGATTGCCGATTGATGAGAATTTGAATCTGCTACAACTGCACATGTAGGTTTACGCTAAGCACTGACTTATGTACATGTAAACATTTTACATTACAGATACTTAAAACCTCGTATTTATTAACGAACATTGAATGGTTAAATACTTTCTTCTTTACAATACAAAACAGAAAAAATAATTAACAAATATTAAAAGAGTGAAATGCGACTTTTCCGACTAAATAATTATAAATCATTGCTATTAAATTCTGTGTGTACTGTTTCGAATAAAAAAAAAAAAAAGGTTTATTTCGGCAAATGAATTAGTAAACCTGAAAAATCATTTTACACTGACCCGGTAATCTCATATTAGGCATATTCGAAGGGCGGTATTTTGAAAGTCCGCAACCAATTTAAAATTAGATAAACAAGATCTAACCAAATAGCCAAATATGATATTGAATTCTTAAAAAAAGTTATACACGTATGGAATAAAATCGATTAATACTATAAATTGATTCGGTGTATTTATAAGTCTTGCATGGTCACGGCGGATCAGACGACTCCTTTTGTTTTATTTTTAAAATAAAATACCGTTAAAAAAATATTGCGAGCTAATTTTCCTAGTTTAGAATGTTAGAACTATTTCATCCGTTTCTACGATCAATGAAATTGTTTCCTAGAATTAATTTTGTCCGTATTACGTAGAAAACCCGATGACCCGAAAGTGCATGTACCATAAGTACAGTATATTTTTTTTAAAGTTTATTGAAAGACTTATTTACATAAACATAATGGAAACATCGTACGAAATGAAAAAAAAAATCAACGGAGTGAGTTTAGGGACTTCATTTCATTAAATTGATTTATTTGAATTTTTATTTAACATTTAAGATGATTTTTTAATCCATAAATTGTACAATTATTTAATATATTTTGAATTAAATCTTTGATAAAATTGTTCAAACAAGTTAGGAACAAAATTCCGTAAATAAGTAGATGCGTTTCATTAGAACCAGGTAGTATTCGAGGTTACTAATTGACCCCAGGTGAGAAATCAGTACAGGTATGTGGACGGTGATCACACACACGGGCCGAGGTGTCAGTTAGGGAAGAAGGGGGAGGGGGTGGTTGACCGCACAGGAAGATTGTGTGCTAATAAGAGAGCTACACATACGTGTCAGTTTTCTTGTAATGAAAGGTCTTCGATTTATTTTGATTTTTGGCATCCCGCTGGATTATATTTTGAGTTTATTTCCACGCCGAAAAGGTAAGCTGTTAAAAAACTTCATGTACATGTATATATTATTTTTATGTTATCTAATGCCAGATAAAATTAATGAAAATCTTCTATTTTATAGTTACAGCCATGGTGTGATAAATTGGGTAGAATATTTTCATGCAGTATATTTTATAATTTTGATTTCTTTTATTAATTTAGACATATGTCAAGGAATGTATAATTAGCTTTAAAAAATAAATTTAAAATTTGAACGTATACGGCCAAAATCGTTGTTAAAATCATCTGGATCATTGTCTTATGTTATATTATATTTTTAACATCAAGACTTTAAATAATTGTCAGACGTGTAAACATATTCCTAACGTTACCAGACGATAAACAAGGAAAAACAGAATATTGCATGAAAAAAAGATACATTTCAATATCCTGCTTATTATTTATTTATTTGCTTTTTGTGTACTGGAACATCGTAGCCTACCAAAAATCTTTCTCCGGAAACCCTGATTTATTTGAAAAAAATCATATTAAATAGTATGTAATTTTGACAAAATAAATCATACAATTCGATAAATTATTTTTTTTAAAGAAATAGACCAGGTGATCGATCTACTTATAACTTCATTTCCGAAAAATAGAGTTACTGTTTAAATTTTGACAATTACTCTCTGCTTTAGCAGAATGTAATTATTTTATTTATTTAATTAATTATTCATTAATAAATCAATTTATTCATTCATGAAATACGCGATTAATTATTTTTTCCTTCTACGCTTTAATATTTCTTATATTGATGAAAAAGAAAGGGATGAATCTTTATTTTCTTTTTTTCGGTTGAATTAATCTTATTTTTATCAACAAAACGAAAAATAAACTCGGAATAGCTCAGTAGTTTCTTTACATAGTAAAGATAAAAAGCGAGGGTTTCCGAATATACACGATCAACGCAAAACACGATACACGATAGAACCTGATAAACGATCTACACGATAAAAGCAAAACACGATAAACGGAAAACACGATAGAAAACGCAAAACCTGATAAACGGAAAACACGATACGATAGGATACGATAGGATACACGCACGATACGATAGGATACATGCACGATAGAACACGATAGAATTGTAAAGAATAACGATGCGGGTACTGTATACATTTTTCTGTAGAAATCATGTAAATTTTAAAGTCACGTCATTTTCGTGACATCATTTCAAACATTTGACGTCATTGCTTATGAAAATATTCAGTGCTTTGAAGTCAGCATATACCAGATACCCCCCTGTTTAAGAATATAATGAAATATTTCTCCATCAAAGTTTGATTTGGGTAGCAAATATTGGTATTTATCAAATAAAGTTCTTTATCACTTTGAGTTAAATGATACAACCATGCAAAACATAATAGACATGATATGGTTAACATTTATTTAAATAATCATTTTGCAAAATAAAAATCTTTATAAACATTTGAGACTTTAAAAGAAGCTACCTAAAAGATGTTGAGTCAATTTACATTCGTTCACAAATTGAAGTTATGATGATGGTCAATTTAGACTTAAATTGTAAAATATTTTCAACAAGCTATTATCAATGACAGTGGTTGGAAATTTCATAACAAAAGCAATAATTGCAACATTACCAGTTCTTCATTTGTCACAAGATAGAACTGAGGACTTTTCTGCTGGAACTCAATGATTTTGGCACTGCATTCTGGCCACACTCGTGTAATGCTTGCAAAATTCCTCAGTCTTGGCACAGATTTGTTGTATACAGCATGAATTTTTACAAAGTTCATCACAACATTTTGTGGTCCTTCTTTAAAGTCCATATTAATTCCATTCAGTAAGTTTTCACACACCAGCTAAAATGAACATCAAAATGATCTAAATATGTAGTGAATACACTAAGCAATATAACTTCATTAAAACCTTTTTTTTCATACTATAAACTCTTGAGACTTACCCTATGTTCTTCAAGACTGGTCACATGATATACCATATGAACAAAATCACTGAGATATGGCTTGACAAATTCAGGCACCCTGACTTCACGGAGACACTTTTGAAGTACTTTTCCAATAGGTGTGTTTTCTATTACACCTGTTACCCTCTTGACCAATTCCTGAATTGTTTCTGCAAAAACAATTGCTCTGTAGACCTCAAGAAAGTTATGTATAGAAATACATGTTTTCATATTAAGGAATATAAGTCCTGCATTAAAATAAATTTTCTGAATAAAATCTTTGCCCAGGCAACTGTTCACGATTCAATTAATTCTATAAATTATTTTTTTTAAAAAACACACTTTATAATCATTAAGACAATCTGTGACAATTGTTTCTAAAACCACATAGCTCTAACTTACCATGTTTTTCAAGATCTTGTGACGTCCTCATGATTCGGTCAATCAGATTGTATATCAGCCAGGAGAAAGGCATCTGAGCTGTAAATTTCTGTCCATCACACCCCGTTCCCCTCACCATCACCTCAGGAAGTTCCTGTTGTCTTTTGGGGGACACAATCATGGAATACTCTATCTGTGTGGCTGAGGGGTCATTGATGATCTCAAGCCAAAGTTTGTGCTGCCAGCTATCTGGGTCAGTCCTAATCAAAAGGTCAAGGTTACTATTGGTGTCCACTTGAGCAATGATGCCAGCCAAGATGGGGGACAATTTCTCAATGATGCACAGGTTTCGAGCTTTTCTGCAAGTTAGAAACAGTTTTCATAAAGAAGTTCATAGTTAAATGTGTAGGTTAGCATATGAATGCTGGTAAAATGTTCAAGTGCTATTAAGCAGGATATAAATAATCATGCTTTTCTATCTGTTTCCCTACTGTGTCAAATACAGATCAACCTAATGAAGTTTAAATCTGACACTTTATCATATTCTCCATTTGTTCAATTTTTTAATCAATTTTTAAAACCTGAATGTTCCTGCCCTGTTGATACAGTCCCTGTTGGTGGCCTCTGAATACAACCAACTCTCAGCAGACTGCCCCATTGTCTCCTCTTTCTCCTTCATCAGGGCCGCTAGGTGGCGCCCTACTCCTCGCATGAATGTTACTTTTTCTGTAAAACATAAGTCTTACATCACTGAATACCTTAAATAGACATTGAAAACCTAATTCAAACAAATGTCTGATTCAGTCTTACCTTTTGTTTCTTGATGTAGAAGCTCTAACAGAATCTTCACTCTCTCGGTTGTCCTGGCTGAGTCCTCAGCCGGATCTTTTACCATAGCCAGGGCTGGATGTGCTGTAAGTTTTATGAATAACGGAATATCCACCTTCTTCTCCACATGGACTTGTTCTGTGTGCTCCATCATGCTGCCAAAACTATGCGGATAAACGTCCTGATCCCCCATTTCTATGTCTTCAGTTTCCTGTTTATCAGGATCTGGCCTCCCTTCCCAGTCCATTTCTTCTATGTCTCTGGGTTTAGAGGGGCAAGCAGCACTTTCTAGTAAAGTCCCCATACTCTTATTTCTCAGCTCCAGAAAACTGGGCATTTTATCATCATCTGGTCTGAGGTCATCAATGTGGACAGAGTGCCACAAACCACACTAAGTAAAAACATAGAATTAGCAATAAGAACTTCAATAAATGTTATTAAGCTTTTATTAAGTCAGATGGTTAATTTGTACCTGGAATCCTGTGAATCCTCCACCTGCCACCCTGGGGAGATGGATGATGAAGACAATGTGTGTCTTCCCTGACTTCTCATCTTCCAGTTGTTGTAGCTGATCTAACACAGAATACTGGGCACAGGCCACAAGGCTGGCATTTTCATTTCCACTGTCACACTGTACAATCAATAAAGACTCAGCAGACAAGTCTCTCTCAAAACTTTGTCTACAATAGAAGTTTTCCCTTTTAATGATTAAAGATAGTAAGATGCAGGAACTGAAAAATCTTTCAAAATGTGATTATCAGACAATGTGTAAATCTTTCAAATCATTTTCATTGGACCAAACATCATATATAATGACATGTTATGGTGCTTCAGTAATTTAAAAAACAACTTGTTTGACTTTTTACAGAACTATGACCAATTATGATTTACTTGAATTGTCTAATGAACTCCTATTCTGCATAAAATGGTTCCCTTGACTTGTCTACATATAACTAATGACTTACTTGACTTTTCTACAGATCTAACAGCTTTCTTGACTAGTCTGCAGATCCAACAACTTGACTTGTCTACAGATTTTATAACTTACTTGACTTGTCTGCAGATCTTATGACTTGACTTGTGTTCAGATCTAACAACTTATTTGACTTGTCTACAGATCTAACAACTTATTTGACTTGTCTACAGAACTGCTGTGTTACTGCTCTGTATCTAATGACTTACTTGACTTTTCTACAGAATTCCTGACTTACTTGACTTGTTTACAGATATTATAACTAAGTTGACTTGTCTACAGAAATGCTTACTTACCAGACTTATTTAGAAATCTGATGACTTACCTGACTTGTCTACAGAACTGTTGTATTACTTGTCTCGAGATCTGATGACTTACTTGACTTGTCTACAGAACTGCTGCTCTGTATCAAATGACTTACTTGACTTGTCTACAGAACTGCTGCTCTGTGTCAAATGACTGTAGAGTGAGTAGTGTTATCTTTGTGTAAGGAATGTGGAGGTACTGGGACAGCTCTGCTACATCTACTGTGGTGATCAGCTTGGAGTTGGTGGTCACCTAAAACAATATAGAGTTGAACTTTGGTATTTTTATCAGTAACCAAAATGCCATGGCTATGTCAAAGAGAGTTGTGGGTTATATTTTTTTTGTGTGTAAAAATTATGGAATTTAATCTCAATATTCCAAATCATTTCTTATCTTCAAGTTTTCTATGGAGATTTCTTTTGAATTTCAAGGCATAATTTTACTCAGTATATCAATTGAAAACAACCTGAATGACATAATTCAATAGCTTGCTACAGCAAAATTTACTGGTAGGCACAAGTCATATCAATTAACATAGGTAATAAATTGAAATTCGTGCAAAAAACAGAAAAGAGGAGAGCCTTGGATTCTTACACAGTATAAAGTTTCATTGATTCTGATCCAAAAGGAAAAACAAGAGGCCCAGGGGCCACATCGCTCACCTGAGTGAAAATCCTTTAAAACTTGCAAGAATTATGCATGTAGATGTTAGAGTATGAACTTCCTCTATCTATTCACTGTAATTGGGCTTGATATGAGTATAAAATTGCTAAGGATCAGACTTTCTTTTCAATCCATGCTTAATGCTTACCTCATTATCAATTTAGTCATAAAGAGGTCAATCTCAGTATTTCTGCAAAATATAGCACTTTTACTGTCAACTCTGAAGTCTAATATGCTAACATTATAAAACTATTGCATAATAGTGAGGGAGACATGAAGATTTCTTTGCCTATGAAAAATCTTTTTTTCTTTTTTTTTTTAGGGGGGGGGGG
>PRKT01000004.1:180647-218389 GCA_003671525.1 Saccostrea glomerata | reverse complement strand
AGATTTTATTAATTTTTATGTAACTTTTTTATTTCCTGGACCTGGATTCAAATAATTTCATTCTAATGGATACATATTGCTTTCTAATATCAATGAGTATAATTTTTTCTATTACATGCACACAAAAAAATGAAGAAAAAAAAAACTCCCCCAAATAAAACAAAACCAAAAACAAAAAAATTACAACAAGTAACTGGAAAATAATAATGAATGCATGAATACTGAATTTCAAATTTAAATAAACATGGAAGGAAAACAAACCAAAACAAATACCTTAAAAATTAAATAAATTAACAACTTGATTCATTAATTAATTTAACTTAATTTTATATTATAAATGATTGGAATTTAAAAAAAGGAACTTTATTAATTGATAAATTGCCTAGTTAAATTCATTTAAAGTATTTTCACTGTAATGTCTATCAACAGGTTAAATCTCAATGTTTTTATGTAAAAGTACACATCAGCTAAACAAATATTTTCATATTTTCAATAATGATTTTCAATATAAAATTCTTTTTGGTAGGTACAAACCAGTGTGGATTAAAGTATTCAAGTAGGCCATGAAATATGTTCATAATTAATATTTTATTTCATTTAGGAAATATGTAAATATTTAATGCTTCATTTATATTCTTAACTTTCCTTTCATATATATATATATATATTTTTTTTTTTTGAAAATAAAAATCATATAATATATTATTCACTTTTGCAAGAGTACGGTAATGATTTTCACGGATTACTCAAAACGACTTCAGCGATCGCGATTTTAGATCGGGCGTGGTGTACGGTATATGAAGACAAGAAGAAATGGCGCCCGATTTCTGTCGACTCTGAGGTAAAATTGGCTATAAAAATTTACGGTTATCAATATTATTCATTTGAACATCAACTTAGGGTTTTATGTACCCCATTTCATTCAATTTTATGGGGCTTCTACCACTTTATTGGGGCTTCTACCCTTCTGTATGGGTATTCTCAAAAAAACGGGGGGCTTCTGGAATTTCCAGTTACCGTGCGCAGTATAATCGCTGCGACGAAACACTCTGCAGTAATCATAAATGCTGTACGAATAAATATACTCAAGGTTATAATTATTCAGATAAATTCTACACTTTTCAAACCTTATATAATGACACCAACGATAAGCAAATATCGATATTTTGTCTCAGATCCGCAACTTTCTTCCACTGTCTTCACAACTCGACATAAAAAATGGCTGACGCTTCGTGATCAGGTATTGGTATACCGCGCCCGATCGAAAAAAAATAAAAATAAACGAAGCTGCTCTAATGATTTTATTCCTGACGGTCACAAACTGACAAAATTGATTCTGCATTTAATAATACAGAATCACTCACTACCTGAGGATGCTTCCATATAACTATAACCCATAATTGCTTTGCTGTTCTTGAAAAGAAGATTTTTAAAGATTTTCCCTATATACTCCTATGTAAAATTTTGATCGGCCATTGTGGCCCCACCCTACCCCCGGGGGTCATGATTTGAACAAACATGAATTTACATTACCTGAGGATGCTTCCACACGAGTTTCATCTTTCTTGGCCCAATGGTTCTTGAGAAGAAGATTTTTAAAAATGCCATTAATTTTTTTCACTAATTCATAATTATCTCCCCTTGGAGGAGAGCATGACCCTTCATTTGAACAAACTTGAATCCCCTTCACCCAAGGATACTTTGTACCAAGTTTGGTTGAAATTGGCTCAGTGGTTCTTGAGAAGAAGATGAAAATGTGAAAAGTTTACAACGACAACAACGACAACAACGACAACGACAACGACGACAGACAACGGACAAATTTTGATCAGAAAAGCTCACTTGAGCCTTCGGCTCAGGTGAGCTAAAAACTACTCATATCTTTAATAGGGTTAACTGCTCATCCCATCATGAAAAAGGGTGTTGAAAATGTTCAAAACTTTTCAACTGATGGATAAGAACAAATCACTGTAGGTCACCTGTTTGACTCTGAAAGTCACATTCAATTGTTATTTACCTGAGCATACAGTCCATTACTATCTTCCATCCTGATCATCTGTTTAAGGTAATACAATATATTATCATGCTTCTGTTGTTCAAAGTAAACGGTCTCTACAAATTCAAATTCCCGTGGAGGGAGTTTGTTTTTGGTCCTCAACACACCGTCAGGAGTGGCACACCACAGCAATACTTCTTTAGCAGCTTTCATCAACTGATCAGACAAAACATCAAAAATGAATTAATTTTTTTAAAGATCCTAAGTGGTCAACAACTTATCCAACAGATCCACCTAAAAATGGCTAGCATTTCACTCTGATAATATTGTAAGCTCCCCATGGATGGCTATCTTGGAATGGGGGCTATACAAAGTAATTACAACACTTCTCAAGGTCACTCCTTCTTTCTTTTTTTATGTTTCTCAGTAAGGACAAGGCTTGGTATCAGTTTAATAATTGGTTTATTTATTGATAATTCAACAGGACATAACAGTAATAAACATCTTTTGGATACATATAGATAATTAATTTTCATTTTGGCCCATAGTGTCAACTGTACTTTCAATGGTAAAAATGGTAAGAAAGTTGATTTAGCATTTAATAGCTCTAAAAATCTAACATCAGGTGTCCAGTGTGTTGGGAGATAATTTACAGTTGTCTCACCTAGGATGAGGCTACTACTGCTCTATGTTGCCGATGCAACTTATCTGCCAGAGACCGGCGAGGCACTTACATTTATAACCTTTGGAAGCAGTCATGTGACATGAATTAACGAATGAAAAAATACTCGACTAATCACAGCGCTGTACGGCGCCGTACAACTTGAGACATGCCGTACAATGCCAAACAACTTTACCAAACACAAAAGATAAATAATTAAAAACAAGCTGTGATTTGACAAATACACATGGATTGAATTAATATGTCTATGCTGGATGATATCTCAAACTGTTAGTAAACATTTCATGTGAATTAAAGCCGTATTTCATGATAGAAAACTGCAATCGTACAGCAGACGATATTCAAATAGCTCTGTCATTGTAGCGCAGTGGTTAGAGCGTCTGCTCTAGAGTCGCGAAGTAAGGAGTCAATCCTTACGTCGCGGGTTCGAATCCCACTGTTCGACGTGGAGACCGGTCCATCGGATGAGACCGTATAAACCGAGGTCCCATGTCGCAGTAGGTGCTGGCATGAAAAAGATCCTTCCCTGCTCAATGGCCCTGAGTGCCGAGTATAGGACAAAATTTGCAGCTCTACACCGGCAAGTGGTGGCGTCTCCATATGACTGAAAAATTCTCGAGAGGGACGTTAAACAATAAACAATCAATCCATCTGTCATAGTAAAAATGTGTAACTACCATTAAATCCCTTTTAACTTAAAAACCCTTGATAAATCTTAGTGAAACATATTCAAACATTAATTTTGTGGATATTCACAAGCAAATATAACATTGGATTGCATAACAAAATATAACTTGCTCAAATACGAAACTCTGGCTAATACAAATAAGATGTCGGCGGGATGTAAACAACTTCCATGACTCCAACAATCGTGTGTAATTATCGTGTGCAATTATGGCCATGTCAAGCGCTTATTTGACTCATAAATAATCAAGTAAACTACAGTAATATGCAAAAATTTTGAAGGTATGCACATGAATTCATAGACTATAGGAATTCCTGTATAAATGCAAACAACAAGTATACCAGATGTGCTATAAATGCAGAAGGATAAAACGTACGCTCAACTAGGACCTTAGGTCCCCCGCTCAGTTCACGACTATCGGGCCTGTTTACTCCGCTACAAAATGTAGTGCGTTGCATATGTAAAGTGAAAATAGAATAAATCGTAACATTGTGAAGCCTTTACAGTGTAAAAAAAACTAGAAAATTAATTTTTGTCAAGGGAATAACCATCTGGTGGGTATTAGAAAAGATAGAGGGGGTGGGGGTGCAATATTATAAGATATATGATATATAAGATTTTAACATTTATGGGTTATGTAGGATGAGCTGTGGTCTCCCCTTTGATTTTATTATTCCATGTAAGGTTATAGTATCTATATAACACAGTGCCTAACCTCTGATCTCCTTAGTAATAGTAAGCGACACAGAGTAAACGACGTCCAGTACTCTGCATTCGCAGATCTCTAACAAGCAGGGGAGGATGAAGATCTTTCCCCCTATCGCCCCTACCTCTTTATTTCGCTCGGACTTATCACCGATCCTTTAACATAATGGAATAATTATTTGTTGATAGATTATTTAATGTCTCCTTTGTCTTCCTTATGCGACCTCATCACTTTAACACTTTTTAGTAAAACCCTGATTTTATTTATCTTACAAAGAAGATGTACCCCCTGTTTTGCGAAGTTCAGGGCTGCATGGAGTTCTCCTCCCCTTTCCCTGGAATTAACACATCAAATTCATAAACCAATAAAAACTACATTTTAAAAAAAGAAAAAAAAAATTACAAAATGCATCAATTGTTATTTACTTTTGGGATACATATACGGTATTTGAAGACAAGCAAGTTGACTAATCCTCCAAATTCCAATTACATATCTTTAGAGAATTCGGAGAAATTGTTCACTTTCCCTGTCCAAAAATTAGGATCACGACTTTTTTTGGAGAAGATTTGAAAAAGAATTCTACATATACCATGATTTTAAATTATTGCCTATGTACAACTTCCAGTCACTTCGCACAACATAATATTACCTTTGTCTCATTCAAATACTACAACTTGTGAAGTATGAAATCCTTATTTATGTACAAAATAAGACTTCCGCTTGTTCCCATAATCATTATGCGGATACCAGAGGTAACAAAAAGTTGATAAGTACAGAGGTCACTTCATATTGTACATCTTTATGGCGACCATAGGTCAACTTATATTGTACATCAAAAGGGAGACCAGATGTCATCTTCTGTTCTACATCATACGGGGGACCAGAGGCCAGCTTACATTGTACATCAGTAGGAGGACCAGAGGTAACCTTATATTTTACATCAGTAGGGGACATCAGTTGGGGAACCACGGGTCACCTTATATTCTATCAGTAGGGGGACCACGGGTCACTTTATATTGTACATCAGTAGGGGGACCAGAGGTTATCTTAATTTGTATATCAGTAGGGGGACCAGAGGTCACCTTATATTGTACATCAGTAGGGGGGTGGGACCAGAAGTCACCTTATATTGTACATCAGTACGCAGACCAGACGTCACCTAATATTGTACATCAGTAGGGGGACCAGGGGTCATCCATTATTGTACATCAGTAGGGGGACCAGAGGTCACCTTATATCGTACATCAGTAGAGGGAACAGGGGTCACATTATATTGTTCATCAGTAGGGGTACAGAGGTCACCTTATATTGTACATAAGTAAGGAGGACCAGAGGTCACTTTATATTGAACATCAGTAGGGGGACCAGAGGTCATCTGATATTGTACATCAGTAGGGAGACCAGAGGTCACCTTATACTGTACATCAGTAGGGAGACCAGAGGTCACCTTTTATTGTACATCAGAAGGAGGACCAGAGTACACCTTATATTGCACATAACATCACTCGGGGGGAGGGGGGACCAGAGGTTATCTTATATTTTACATCAGTATGAGTAGAAGGGGTCACATTATATTGTACACCAGAAGGCCGACCACCGGTCACCTTATATTGTACATCAGTAGGGGGACTAGGGGTCACCTTATAATATACATCAGTACTGGGAACAGAGGTAACCTTATATTGTACAACAGTAGGGGGACTACAAGTCACCTTATATTGTTCATCAGTAGGGGGGCCAGAGGGCGCCTTATATTGTTTATTATTAGGGGGACAAGGGGTCACCTTATTTTGTACATCAGTAGGGAGACCAGGGGTCACCTTATATTGTATATCAGTATTGGGACCAGAGGTCACCTTATATTGTAAATCAGTATGAGACCAGGAGTCACCTTATATTGTACATAAGTAGGGGGACCAGCGGACACTTTATGTTGTACATCAGTAGGGAGACCTGAAGTCACCTTATATTGTACGTCAGTAGGGGGACCAGGGGTCTTTTTATTTTGTACATCAGTAGGGGACCAGAGGTTTTCTTATATTGTACGTCAGTAAGGGCACCAGAGGTCATCTTATTTTGTACATCAGTAGGGGGACCAGAGGACAGCTTATACGGTACATCAGTAGGGGGACCAGAGGTCACGTTATATTGTACAACAGTAGGGGGACCACGGGTCACCTTATATTGTACATCAGTAGGGAGACCAGGGTCACCTTATATTGTACATCAGTAGGGGGACCAGTGGACACCTTATATTGTACATCAGTAGAGGACCTGAGGACACCTTGTATTGTTCATCAGAAGGAGGACCGGAGGACACCTTATATTGCACATTACATCACTCAGGGTAGGGGGGACCAGATATTATTTTATATTTTACATCAGTAGGAGGATCAGAGGTTATCTTATATTAAACTTCAATAGTGGGACCAGAGGTCACCTCATATTGTACGTCAGAAGAGGGACCAGAAGACACCTTATATTGTACATCAGTTGGGGGACAAGGGGTCACCTTATATTTTATATCAGTAGGAGGACAGATCCTTCAGGTCAGTTTAAACGTTCGTCACAAGGTGGAGCAGAGGTAAACTAATATTGTACATCAATAAGTTGACCAATGGTCACCTTATATTTTATTTCATTATGGGGACTAAAGGTCACCTTTATATTGTACAACAGAAAGGGGAGCAGAGAACACCTTATACTGTACAAGACCAGACGTCACATTATATTGTACATCATAAGGGGAAACAGGTCACCTAATAATCAATAGGTTGTCACGATATGTTGTAGATCATTATAGGGACCTAAGGTCACTTTATATTTTACAACACAAGGGGGACCAGATGCGACCTTATATTGACCTTTACTACGGAGACCATTGGTCCCCATTGTTGTTAATTTTTAAGGAAACCAGTGATAAAATAAACTTTATATGAATGTAGAGATAAGGCATCAACGATTTTAGACCCGTATTAACCAAGAGACATCTAAAAAGAAAAATTGGGCGGACCAGAGGTTACAGATAAAATGCATATAAACGGGATACTTGAGGGTTTTTTTTTATAAGAACACGACAAGAGGCCTATGTGTCTTATACGTCATCTGAACATTACCGGGTATGTAAAAACCTAAAAGAATCAACTTTGGTTGGCATTTTAAACCAGAGGCCATAACATTCGCAATTTTGAAAAAAAAGCACCATTGCTCATCATAACTATATACTTAGCATGCTTAGTTTGGCTACCTAATACCTATATAGAGCGTAGGGGAAGAAAAAAGTACATTTCAAATAATCAGTAATAATTAAAAATGATTAATAGTGCCCATTGACCACTAAAACTTCATCCTGGGGTCATACATTTCAGAATTTTGGAAAAGGCACCCTTGTTCATAAAAAAAATTGGTTTAAACCAAAGAACAAATTTCAAAGCATTAATTCAATTACAGTATTTAATTAGACCCCCACCCCTCAATGGTACCCATGAGCCAGGGGCCTTTCTGGAAGAGGATCCCTTGCTTATCGTAACTATATGTAGTTAGTTTAATCAATATACAGGAGCAGAGAGGAAGATTTTTTAAAGAATTCATGAGTTTTAATTTTACAATTACTATAGCCACACCGTAACACCAGAACCCCTAAACTTTAGGTTATGAATTTCAAAACTTTGGAGAGAATTCACTTCCTCATCATAACTATGTTAGTTTGTTTTATATCCAGGGGCAGAGGGAAAGATTTTCAAAGAATAAATGCATTTCACGATATAAATTTTTATAAACCCTGTCCTAACCCCAGGGCCCCTGACCGTGGGACAATGAATTTCACAATTTTGGTAGAGGAGTCAATGCTTATAATAATTATGCCAACAGTTCGACGGCTTGATGTTATTGATTAAAGAAGATTTATAAAGATTTCATCAATTGTAGTAGTTTTGCCCCAGCTTTCTTGCCTTAAGGGTTGGAGGGCAGCGACCATGATTTAAAAAAATCTCCCCTTCACCCATAGATGCTTTATGCCAAAAATGGTTGTAAATGGTTGAGAGATTGCAGAGAAAAGATGAAAATGTTCGAATGATAACGCACAATGCAAAGCGCACGACACCAGAAAAAAAACAAACATACAGCAATAAGTCACATGAGTTGATTCAGGTGACCAAATAACGAGTCCTTTGGTCTCAATATTTATGTAAAATATTAGGTGTTTTCTGGTCTCCCTGTTGACGTATAATATAAGATGACCTCTGGTCTTCTTATTGATGTAAAATATAAAGTGTTTTTATTTTCTTCATTGTCGTTCAAAATAGTGTGATCATTAGTTTTAATGATGTACAATATTAGGTGACCTCTTGTCCCCTTACTGATGTACAATAAGAGGACTGTTCAATAAATGATGTCCTGAACTCTATGACATTCAATACAGATATCATACGGCATTAAGTTTGAATTTCTCTCATTATTGAATCTTTAATGAATTTACAACAGTTTATGTGACCACTTTTCATCACATACTGAGTAGTTTCATTTTGAGAAGCTGGAAAACAAGGATATTCGAGATACTGCATTAAAATGATTGGTAACGAATCGGTAAACTAGAGTGAAATTAAACCGTTCATTAAAGCTGCTGTAAAACTTGTTAAGAATCCGAAAGAAATACTCACTGAAATATGTACAATTTACAGCAATCAATGTCTGTTTTATAGACAATTGAGCAGGTGGATGTCAATGATAAAAAATATGTAATTGGCATCGAAAATGGATATCGTCCTTGCAAACAAAAAATTAAAGAACTAATGTACTGTTTGCCAAATTTCAACAAATAATCACTAATGGTGCATGATTGACTGTACGACACATAGCGAATTTGATAGACATCATTTTGGGAGTAGTTCACACTGTTTTAAAGAAACGTTTGACAGTAAAAAAAAAAAGGCATTGAAATCAAAAGTCACCCTATGTTTTGAAAAATCAGTGATAACGGCTGCTTGTAAGAATATCTAAACAATTATTGAAAATATCAGTAATTGTAGTTATCCACGTTTGTTTGAATTTCAAACAGATAATGAAACTTGAATTTATTGCTTAAAACCCTCAAAACAAAATTCATACTATGATGTACTTGACAAAAACAGCAAAGGTCTGAGAAGAGCAAAGAATTGCAAGAACACAAAGACAGATTTATATGCAATTTTCTTAAATATTAGTGGTATTGAGGTTCAAATTCGTATTTGGGGAGGCAGGTTCATTTCTGGAGGAATCTAGAAAGCAAAGTTTTTGCAAAAAAAAAAGGTTAATGAGAATCAGGAATCCACTACATCAATTTTTTTCATGACAGCGTCCAAACCCACATGCCCTGAAGAGTAAAGGAGTCATTGGGATAAACAGAAAGTCTTTCATATTAACAATATTCGCCAGATTTTTCAACTTTCAACTTGTTTCATTTTTCAAACTTGAAAAAAACGCCTTTCAGTAGGAAGAAACAAGTCCAGGAAATCATAGGATCTGCCATAATCCAGTATATAAAGGGTCATACCAAAATGAGTTCTAAAAATCAGAAATTGGTTTAAAAATGTTACTGGCATGTGTTTTAACTAAAAGATAATATTAGGTTAAATCATTCAGACTAAATTATTGAAAAGCGTCTTTAGTTTCTTTCCGAGCACCGAGGACATTATTATTGAACGGCCCTCGTATAAGGTGACCTCTAGTCCCCCTACTGATGTACAAAAGAAGGTGTCATCTTGTCCACCTACTGATGTACATTATAAGCTGACCCCTGGTACCCATACTGATGTACAATATAGGGTGTCCTCTGGTCCCCCTACTGATGTACAATATAAGGTGACTTCTGGTCCCCTTACTGATGTACAATATAAGGACTGGTCCGCCTACTGATGTACAATAAAAGGTGTCCTCTGGTCCCCAAACTGATGTACAATATAATGTGACCTCTGAGGTTAAAGTTACTCAAAGTGCTAATGCACTCATTACCTACTGTTAGGGACCAAATTTAGTAAATAATTAAGTTTATTTTGTTTTAATTAGGAGGAAATTAATCATGTTTGAACTGCGCAGCTACAGCATTCGCGAGATGAAAAATGCATTGAAAATGGTGTTAGTTCGATTCATTGATAGTATGGCTACAACCATTTGTTTCGCTTTTTTCTTGTCATTATCCATAATTCTTGAAAATTTGATTTTTCATATGGGGGTCTTCCTGAGGCTATGTGTTTATTTCGTCCGCCGTTATTCTGTCACACCGAGTTCAAATAACATTGATTTTAGAATAAATGCCACCATAATAACACCAAGACAACTACTAAGTAATATTCATTAGGTCATATTATTCACTACCTTTATTACTTGCATCGTATCGTCTGATTAATGAAAAAACGCGATTTTAACCCCACTCCAGCAAATCGGGAAAAACTGTTCTGTTTACAGCTCCAGTTTCCTCGTAAATATTATTCCACTGAGCATGTAGTTGGCATGTGCATATATCTGTTGTAGATATATGCGTTTATTGGTATCTTTAAAACTCAAGAAAAAAGATAAAAAATGTCCTAAACATATGTGTTTACGAAGGGTCTCTTTTCTTTGGCAATCGAAGTTATTTTGGAATGGGGCACTGCAAGGAAAATGCTTAGCATTTAATTTGAAAATGTTTTACAATATGCGGTGCATGAAAAACAAATTGTAATTACATTTCTTACATTGGAAAAGTTGGTACATATGTCTATTTTGTTTAGAAGTTAGATAGAAAAAATAGGCAGTTATAGGATTTCCTTCAGGCACTTCACATAAATAGCTAGATTGTTTGCAATGACCCACACATTGTATGGAGTAATGTTTGGACATAAAAACACATTATGTCTCATTATGTTGACAACGTTGTAAGCTCTCACTCATTGAACATACGCATGATACAAAGCTTGATAAAATATTTGAAATTTAGAAGCGAGTACAATGTTTGCAAAGAAAGATCTACTGCCTAGAAATGGCCCGACTCATTTTTTTTTTACATATCCTATTACACGATATTTTTTCTACTTCTTCCGTCAACAAATATGTTTAAATTATAAGGATTTTTTTCTCACCTATAAATACGGACCCAATAATTTTTCCCTGAGTTGGGAAGACCACCAACCGCATTTTAAAGATGGTCTAAAATATTTAATTATGTTGATTTTCTTCTTTACTCTGTAAAATTGTAATTTTGACAATATGGGCAAATAGAAAAAAAGTTTATTTATTCGGTAAATCTCCTACCCCACTCTGAATGATTTCATTCCTATTCAAATGTTTCTCCGCTGTAATGAAAATTGTTTATTTGACACAGTATACGAGGGGTGATCAAAAAGTAAACGATATCTTAGGTATTTGATAGTTATATTATTGTTGAAATATTCAAGTATTTTTCAAGTGGAAAATGGAGGTCTTTAATAGCATATTGCTTAATAAAAAATTGCTTTCATCACGCAACATAACAAGTATCATATTTTACCATCTGCCTTCCTTCACTAAAACGATCTATTCAATCATTGATTTAATTGTAGGAAGTTATTTGTCTGAATAAACTGTGAACAAATTCGTATACGCTACCTCAAAGGCATTTCTAAGATATACCATAAATATTACAGTAGTCTGTTGAACGAGTTCCACTGAGACAACCATTTTCACATTGTGACGTCACAAACAAGGTGCATAACTTTATTCAGCATATGCTATTTATAGAACGTCTGTTTGGCTATCTGTGTACCAAATTTGTTTCTAATCTGAATTGAGGTTTTGTAGTTATAGAGATAGTTCGCGAACTTTTTGATCATCCCTCGTACTAGTACGTACTATAACAATGCATTCATGTCGATTTGATGTGTCCAATTTTCTTTGTGTTTCATTGGTGATAACTAAAATTTTGATAAATAATATGTTATCTGTGGCAGACTTACAAACTCCTAATTTTTAGCTTTGATAGTGCTCCTTTTTCCTTACCAGGAGTCAAAGACTTTAATGTTGTTTTTTTATATCAATACTTACACTATTTACATGTAACAACTGTTCGATAATAATTCTAAATAAATTACTTTAAGCCACACTATAACACATTTCTTCTTTTAAAAGTGTTCATATTATTTGAAATATTTTGTAACTGCAATTCTCTTCTACATTTAAAGATTGTTATGTCTCTCCATATTAAGATGATATCTGGAAAACAAAATTCTGTGCTAAAAACAGACCACGTGCTGCTATCAATGAACTACTTTCATGGTTCTTTACACTAATTTTGAGGACAACGGTACCTTGTTTAGAACTTGAAATTATCATTTAAAAGTGCAAATTTTAGACATTTTCTCAACAAATGGTTGTAGAGAGAACAGTAATGCACAGTTTGCATTTTTTTTTGGAATTTTAAAGCCTCTGATGAATGCTGTAGCTGCGCAGTTTTAAAGAGCATATCAAAAGCATTTTTCTGCGAAAATATGGATTATATATGCACAACATGCATTCAGTTATTTATTGTATCTTTATCATAAGGACTTAAAATTTGATCAAAATATAATGTATTTTAGCCATTTGAAGAAATGTTTACATTTTGTTCTCACTGCACTAAAGGTGGCGGACATCCCCCTTAATCCATAATAAAATCTACCCAAACAATATTCCCAACAGAAGTTGACACATCTTAGATCATGTAAAAATTGATAAACTAAGTAATTAAAAGTTTAACCCAGGCCATTACAACATAATATGAAGATTTTATCTGAACTATTACTTTGAACATTATGGACATGGTTAAAGTAGACAGAGAGAAAGCTAGATGTCTAAACTTCAGGAACTTTCAAGTTCATAAAATTAATTTTAAAAAAATACTAAGACAACCTTACTTTGCTAGATTTTCCCTTAAAGACATCTTTTAATGCAATTAAGTGTATATTTTCACATTCAATCAAAAAGTCCAATAGGGATTTCTGTACCTTTTGTTCCATGCTTTCTAAATCATCTTCCCTGTAGTTTTGACAGACATGGAGGATTATTGAAGCACAAGTATCTGCATGAAATCCCATAAAGACATCACCTATCTTGTATTCAGCTGCCTTGTCTCTGACAAAATCGAAAATGCCAAAGTACCAAAGATGAGAAAATACATCTATAACACATTAAGAAGATTATTTGAGAATTTTATTTTCCCTTTTTAGTTGGAAACATAAGCAAAATGAAAACACTTTATAGAAAAAAATGATTCTTGAATTTCTCAAATCTAACAAGACAGAGGAAATTAAATGTAATTCCTTTGTTAGTAAAATACATTAAAATTGAGATCTGTCAAGAAATTTGATTTTTAGGTAGAGAAAAACAGACAACCAATAACCTTGGATTCCTAAACATTGGTACTGCTATCTTGATAAAGTCCTCTGCCCACTTCTGTAACTTGTGAGCCAGGCTGACTTGGATTGTAGATAACATGGTGGAGATGTTGAGGAAGTGTTTCTCTAGTCGGTTGATCAGAGGAATGGGGAACTGTCTGTATACAACCTCTTTCTCTGCTACCACTATCAACCTGTAAAGGAATTATCCATCAAGAGAGTCATTATTTACTTCTTTTTGGCGGATTTTTTAATTCTTTCTGTAAATGAGCTTCTCTACATTACCTATTTGATATATAGTATTTACTGAAGTCAGTACCATTATCACAAGACTGTGCATTTTTTCTTTGGACAGTTTTAAAAGTTTTGATGAAGGATTATGAAATTTCATTACCTGAATTTTTTGTGAACCCTACACTTAACACGATGAGTTCCCAATCCAAGATCTACATATCTTTCCCCTCCAAAGTAGACATAGTACTGAAATAATTTACAAAAATTAAAATACATGAATATGAACATAATTTTGAGTCTTTTTGCTGTGGTTTGTTTTTCTTTTCACAAACATAAATATATGTATCAACTCTGACAACATATAACTCTAGAAACGCCACCCTTATCAAAATGATATCCGTTTGAGTAATAATAGTTTATTTTTATATCTTATATAACCAACATTGCATTCAGTGTACATGCTGAGTTCTGTGAAAATCTACCGCCCAGGAATGTTTTTGAAGGACAATCTCAAACTACAGGTACATTTACTATAGGATTATATTGGAAAGTGAGATTTTTTCGCACTTTAAAGCAAATTATACAAATACTACAATAGACTTTTTACTCAAACTATGATAATATATGAATAGTAATACTATATTGTACATATATTGTAAGAACCATTTAATTCCACTGCCTTGTTTCAAAATGCCAAAAATTTAGGAGTTTCCTTGTTTTTATAGAGTAACATTTGAGGGATACAAAGGATTTATACAAAAAATAATAAATACTAAAGAGAGATTATCAAATTTCTATGTTTTAAACTTCAAGAGCATACAATGTACATTTACTACTTTAATTTTTCTTTTATAATATTCTGTATGATCCCTTTTATATCAGTCATATCTAACGTCAAAAACACAAGGTTAGGATGACAATCTACCTATCTTTTAAAAATCGACTTAAAAATCTGTTTTTTAAATTGTAATAAAATTTTTTAACCGTAATTTCTTAATTTTGTTTATTTTTATTGATTTAGTGAAAAAGTTGCTTTAAAACTGCAAATACCATTTTACTTTATGCTTGAAATATTGCGCACTGGAAACCATTATCATTTAAAAGCATTTTTCATTTTATTCCCATTCAAACCTCGTTCAACATCCATTCAAACTCCATTTTGGGGCCCTATAGATGCGAATTATTCATTCCAAAACCATTTATGCAAATGATACAAATGAAAAAATCTAGAGGCCCTTGGACCACATCGCTAGCCTGAAAAGCTTTGACTATGCTGTTCTTTACCAGATTTCCCGTAGTAATACCTACTCTATGACCTAGCTCTATACCCCAAGGGTAATAATTCGATCAATTTAACATCTGCACTACCCCACTATGCTTTCGATTAAGTTTCAACTTCACTGACCAAGTAGTTCCCGAAAAGAAGAATTTAAACGATTTTTTCTATATATTTCAATTTAAAAAAAACTTGGGTTCACTTTTGTGACCACGCCCTACACCAGGGGTCATGATTTGAACAATTTACAATCTACCCTACTCCAGAATGCTTCGAAAGTTTCAGCTTTTCTGGCCCAGTAGTTCTTAAGAAGAAGATTATATAATTACCTCACCCTATTTTTGTCATTTCTTGATTTTTTCCCCTGTGAGAGACCTTCATTTTAAAAATTTACACTTTCCTAAGCCAAGATTGCCTTATACCAAGTTTGGTTAAATTTGGCCCAGCGGTTCTTGAGAAGAAGTCAAAAATGTGAAACGTTTACAAACGGACAGACAGACGGACAGACGGATGGACAGACAGATGACGGATAAAATGTGATCAGAAGAGCTTACTTGAGGTATCGGCTCAGGTGAGCTAAAAATAAATGGTTTTTCAAATATTAAATATTTTTATTTATTTTTAGGACATTACACCTTTAATTGAACAAGAAAACTTGTATGTGCCTGTAGCTATACTGGTCTGTATGTATAACAAAGGAAAAGTAGCACTTGCATTTGGAACTTTGCAACACGCAGCAATAAATAAAATTATGTATCTTAGTGTATTCTGCTTGTGTGCCAAATTATATTGAAATCAGACCAAAACTGTAGGAGGAGTATTGTTTTAGGGAATTTCACAGAAATTCCTATTTTAAGAAACTATGGCAACAACGTTAATCGAAATCAAAATCCGATGCACTGAATTATGTATCTTTAGTATCTTTTTGTGCCAAGTAATACAGAAATGAGTCCAAAACTGTTGAAGGAGTAGTGTTTTCAAGGAAATTTCACAGAAATTTCTATTTTTAGTAACCATAGTGACAGCGTTTATTGAAATCATATTACACATAAAGTTTTGTATCTGAGTGCGTGCAGTCTACTTGTGTGCCAAGTTATATTAAAATCAAACCAAACCTGTAGGAGGACTAACGTTTTAAAGGAATTTCCCAGAAATTTCTGTTTTTAGTAACCATGGTAACATTGTTTTTCAAAATCAAAAACCGATGCACTAAAATAGTTTACTTGTGTTCCAAGTAATAATCAAATCAGATCAAGACTGTAGGAGAAGGAGTGATTTAAAGGAATTTCACAGAAATTTCTATTTCTAGTTACCATGGCAAAACCGTTCATTAAAATCAAAAACCATGCACAACGTTTTGTATCTAAGAGCAGTCTATTCAAAAACTGACAAAGTCTGTTACTGATCTTTCTGAGGAAGTTGCGAGACTGAAAATGGAGTTGCATTCTCTTCAGAACAAAAACACTCAGTTAGTAGATGCAACTACTCAAACAAGGGAACCACCTACAAAAACCAAAGCTGTTGATACGCGTGACATAAAAGATACTTGTGTAGAAGGCGTGTCAAGACATACACAGTATACCCGAGTTGAGACAAGGGAATTCTCAACTTCCACGGAAACCTTGTCAGCCCAGAAAGAGCAGAAAACCTCCAACAGACCGGAAAAGAACCGTACCCTGGCTACCGACGTTCCATCTGGAAAATCTGTTCTTGTAATAGGTAGCTCAATCTTACAGCGAATCCGTACCCGTGGATTACTAAAAAATGTTGCAGTCCGTACAAACAGAGGGGCTCGACTGTCCGATATTAGACGGATTCTTCAGGGAATTAACCTAACACCATTCCAGTCAATCGTAATCCTTGCCGGTGGAAATGATGCTTCCAGCAACAGAGATATTGAGACAAGTGAATGTGATCTCACCGAAATTGTGCTTGATATCCAAAGGAGATCGCCATGCACCGAAATTTATATCTCAGAGATACCACCACGAAGAGATACAAGTGTTTCTCAAATAAATGAAATCATCAAATTTGTTTGTGAGGAATACAGTGTGAATTTTATCTCACTCCGAAATATGTTCCAATCTTCGGATCTGTTCTGGAAGGATGGGATCCATCTATCTGACAAGGGAACATCAACACTCCTGAAAGCCTACGATTCTTACGTTCGGATTATCAAAACGCGTCGTTTAAATGATACACAAAATATGCCTGGAAATATGAATGTGTGTTTCTACTGTGGTGAAACTGGCCATTCCTCTCAGAATTGTCGGCACGGATTTAAGATTGTCTGCTGGAACTGCCACTCCCCGGGCCACAAAGCAAAACACTGTTCATATTAGGAATTCGGCAAAGAAGAAAATGCCGAACATTCTACCCTCTTAAATTCAAACCCCTTTAGTGTTTTAAACAATCTCTGTGCTGAATGTGGTGAAATATCATGCAAATGTTCTTATATCTGTATTGCACGTAATATCAAAGACCGATCAGTAGGATCAGATGTAGCTAAAAGTTTTATGTCTTCTTCACAATCAGTCAGTAACTGTAATGTAAATCCTGTCAAAAAAATATTTCATACGAAATCATGTACATCCTCCTTTACTAAATCAACAAAACAAATTCCCAATTCAACAATTTCTACAAATAATGGTCATTCACAAAAGGAAACTTCAAATAAATATAAAAACAATTTCGGACTCGTCAAGAAAGGTCTTAGATTTGGAAATCTAAATATATGTCACATCATGCCAAAAATTGATCAACTTAAAATTCTTTTATCAGGATATCGCTCTATGGATGTATTTGGTATCTGTGAAACATTTTTAAATGAACAAACAGACAACTGTGAGTTAGATGTTGAAGGATTTAATTTTGAGAGGAAAGATAGGTTACTGAAATCAGGGGGAGGATTAATGGTCTATGTCTCCAAAAATTTACATTACAAACGTCGAAATGATTTTGAAATAGGTAATATTGAATCCATATGGCTTGAAATTAATATCCCTAATTCAAAACCACTTTTTTATTGTACCACATATAGGCCCCCATCTGCCACCACCTGCTGGGTAGAAAGTCTAACACGGGAGATAAATTGTGCATCCCGCTGTGACGATGCTGAAATTATTTTAACAGGTGACTTTAATATCGACCTGATTAAAGACCCCCCAAGATACTGGACCTCTGCTTTTGAAGAATATGACTTCACACAGCTAATTAATGTACCTACACGAATTACAAACACCTCATCAACTCTTATTGACCATATTTATACGACCCTACCAGAAAACATATGTGAATCTGCAGTACCGTCAATTGCAATATCTGACCACTATCCTGTTTGTTTTACGAGAAAATTAAATAATAACACCAACAAATTCAAACACACAGAAATAACATACAGAGACTTTAAACGATTTAATGAACATAATTTTCTTGCAGACTTAAAGGAGGTTAATTTCCATTCATTGGAATTATTCTCTGACCCTAATGAAGCACTTAATAAATTTTATTCACTTTTTAATGCGGTATTAGATAAACACGCAAAAGTAAAAACAAAAAGAGTTAAGCATGACACAAGACCTAAATGGTTAACTCAAGAAATTCTGCAAGCTCAACACATGCGTGATACCCTCCATAAAAATAAAGACTTTGAAAATTTCAAAATATGGCGCAATAAAGTTACATCACTAATTGAAAACGCCAAGATTAGTTATTACAAAACAGCTATAGAACAAAACAAAAATCCAAAACAAATGTGGGATGTACTAAATAATTTAGCCTCTAAATCTAATAATTATATTCCAGCTGCACTTGCTAAAAATAATTATATCACAGAGGACACACAAGAAATAGTAGAAATGTTTAATTCTCATTTTTCAAATATTTCTACAGAACTTCTTTCAGGCATAAGTAAGGAGGAAAATGACTTTACAAATCTTTTAGATTTTGTTCAGTCTAAATTGGGAGCAGACAAGTTTTCTATCCCACTCATAAATCATGATGAAGTACTAGCTTTACTCAATAAACTAGATATTAGTAAATCTTCAGGTGTTGATACCATCGGGCCACGTTTATTGAAACTTACTTCACAGATAATACATAAACCTGTGACCCATATTATAAATACTAGTATCAAAACTGGCATTTTTCCAGATAGTTTTAAACTTGCAAAAGTTACCCCAGTCTATAAAAAAGGAAACAGATTAAATCCAAATAATTATAGGCCTATTTCTATTTTACCAACATTATCAAAAGTTATTGAAAAACATGTGGCAAAATATATACGATCTCTTTTTTCGGATTTTGATCTTATAGTAGACTCTCAATCAGGCTTCAGAGAACTACATTCATGCCAAACAGCCCTTACAAAAATTACAGATGAATGGTTAAATGAAATGGACCAAGGTAAACTTGTTGGTACTGTTTTTCTTGATTTCAGTAAAGCTTTTGACCTTGTCAATCATGATATTCTACTTAAAAAACTACAATGTTATAACTTTGACGCAATAACTTTACAATGGTTCAGATCATATTTAAGTGAAAGACTTCAAAGTGTACATCTGCCCAACAAACATTCATCTTATCAGCAAGTCACAGCGGGAGTTCCACAGGGATCTATTCTAGGTCCTCTTCTGTTTTTATTTTACATTAATGATCTTCCCTTATGTATTACAAAATCCAAATTAGACTTATTTGCAGATGATGCCACTTTACATGCATCAAGTAAAGATTCTCAAACTATTGTAGATACATTATCAACGGATATAGCTTTTATAGAAAAATGGTGTTCTCAAAATCAAATGGTTCTAAATGCTACAAAAACTAAATGCATGTTAGTTGGTACGCATCAAAAGAGATCAAATTTTTCTGAGCATGAAATTAATCTGTTTGTATCTAACAGAAAACTTGATATTGTATCAAATGAAAAAATTCTTGGAGTTTATTTAGATAATTCTTTACAATACAATGTACACATTGACCATGTTTGTAAAACACTGTCACGTAAAATTTCTGCCCTCCGTAGAATTAAAAAGTTTCTTCCTATTCAAACACGCAAGCTGTTTTACAATGCATATATTACATGTATGCCTTCAATTGATTATTGTTTAACTGTTTGGGGTAATACATCTCACTCAAATCTTGACAGAGTATATAAGCTTCAAAAACATGTCACAACTTCTCTTTGAGAAACTAGATTGGCTCACAGTGTATGAGCAACTTATTGTAAATAAATATGTTTTGTTATATAAATCATTGTTCAACTCTCACCCTACTTATCTAAATAGTATGTTTGACTTCCAGTGTAATAATCGATACAATCTTCGATCTGAATCTAACTTAGGCCTCTGTGTACCATCTCATAAATGTAAACTCTTTGAGAACTCCTTTCAATACTCTGGTGCTATCTTATGGAATAATTTACCTGTACATATAAGAGTGTCTCAAACACTCAATGCTTTCAAGCATCAAGTCAAAAAATTTGTAAAACAATGTAGAAATAGCTTATGATTATTTATTGATTTTGTATATTTATATATATATATATGTATGTATGTATGTATGTATGTATGTATGTATGTTGATATTTTGTCTATAGAAGGCCCCGAGGAAGAATAGTGCGTGCACTAATCGGGTTACCTTCTTTAAATAAAGAATTATTATTATTATTATTTATTATTATTATTATTATTATTACCTTTGTGCCAAGTTATATTAAAATCAGAACAAAACTTTGGGAAGAGTAGCGTTTTGAAAAATTGTTTACAGATAGACGGACGGACGATGGACACCTTACTATCGCCTAAGCTCAACTGATTTTGATAAACAGTGTTGCCATGGTTACTAAAATTTGTTAAGGAGAGGACATTCTAGGTATAAGGTACTTGTACTTACTAGTACTACTCCAATCCTTTTGTTGTAACATCTTAACAATAAAATATGTCCAATCCATATCGCATTATAAATAAATATATATATATATATATATATATATATATATATATATATATATATATATATATATATATATATATATATATATATGTATATATATATATTTGTTACATATATAATTTTGTACCTGATTAAGGGCATCATACAGACTCTCATACAGATTCTCCAAGTTAAGAAGAACCACGGTGTTTCCTGTCTCCATGCAGACCTTTATACGATTGATATTTCTGCAAACCTATCGAATGCAAATTAATGTTGTTTGTTTATATAAATATTCATCTAAGGAGAGAAAATTATTAGTACTTATGTAATACTTACTAGTCATTTCACATATAAAAAGCTAGTGATAGTCCACCCAAACTGATTAAAACTTTTATGAAAAAACACATTTATTTCAGAAAAATTTACGTGATATTGAAATAAGGATTAAATATTTTTGTTTGATTATATTTAGTGTATAACAGGACACAGTAATGTAGTACCTGTGTGTACTCTTGATCACTGGGAAAACTGCTACCAAATATTGTAATGGCATTCTTTATGGTCAGAATCTTCTGTTGTAAAACTGTCAAAGCTCCGTAGTTTTCTGTCAGCAGTAGCAGGTACCGTGTTTCACTGAAAACATAAATTCACAACTTAAATCATCTTTCATATACCTGACAATATACTAACTGTCAAGTTTTATAAAACTGGAAAAAGGAATATAGAAGAGTAACATTTTAACAAGAGGCCCAGGGGCCACATCGCTCACCTGAGCAATTGCCTAGGAAAAAACACAGATCAGATCAGAACTGAAAGTAAACTGGGGGGGGGGGGGGGGCGCTTGAATTTTACACCCCCAGGGGGTCATGATTTGAACAAACTTGAATCTACACTACCTGAGGATGATTCCCTATAAATATAACGAAGCCTGGATTTGAAGTACTCGAAAAGAAGATTTTAAAAGGTTTCCCTATATGTTCCTATGTAAAACTTTGATCGGCCATTTTGGTCCCACCCTACTTGAACAAACTTGAATCTACACTACCTGAGGATGATTCCACATGAGTTTAATCTTTCCTGGCCCAGTGGTTCTTGAGAAGAAGATTTTTAAAGATTTTTCCTATATATTCCTTTGTAAAACTTTGATCGGCCATTTTTGCCCAACCCTTCCCCCGGGGTCATGATTTGAACAAACTTAAATCTACACTACCTGAGGATGATTCCACATGAGTTTCATCTTTCCTGACCCAAAGGTTCTTGAGAAGAAGATTTTTAAAGATTTTTCCCTATATATTCCTATGTAAAATTTTGATCGGCCATTTTGGCCCCACCCTACCCCCGGGGGTCATGATTTGAACAAATATGAATCTACACTATCTGAGGATGATCCCAAATGAGTTTCATCTTTCCTGGCCCAGTGGTTATTGAGAGGAAGATTTTTAAAGATTTTTCCTATATATTCCTATGTAAAACTTTGATCGGCCATTTTGGCCCCACCCTACCCCCGGGGGTCATGATTTGAACAAACTTGAATCTACACTACCTGAGGATGATCCCACATGAGTTTCATATTTCCTGGCCCAGTGGTTCTTGAGAAGAAGATTTTTTAAGATTTTTTTTTATATATTCCTTTGTAAAAATTTGATCGGCCATTTTGGCCCCACCCTACCCCAGGGGGTCATGATTTGAACAAACTTGAATCTACACTACCTGAGGATGATTCCACATGAGTTTCATATTTCCTGGCCCAGTCGTTCTTGAGAAGAAGATTTTTTAAAAATGCCATTAATTTTTCTCTATTTCATAATTATCTCCCCTTGGAAAAGGGCCTGACCCTTTATTTGAACAAACTTGAATTCCCTTCACCCAAGGATACTTTGCACCAAGTTTGGTTGAAATTGGCCCAGTGGTTCTTGAGAAGAAGATGAAAATATGAAAAGTTTACGACGACAACAACGACAACGACAACGACGACAGACAACGGACAAATTTTGATCAGAAAAGCTCACCTGAGCCTTCGGCTCAGGTGAGCTAAAATACGTTCACAGACAAGCAGGCAGATATTTTGACAATAGAAACCTTAACTACAAATAAGCTCTTATAATCAATGATTTTTTAAAACAATTTTAACATTTTTAAGATGTCATACTTTAGAATTATTCTTTCATACAAGCTATTTCTGTAACCCACCTGTCCATTCCGTCACCCTGGAGACAGGCTTCAATGAGACCAGCAGGTGTACAGTCAGGATCTCCCGAGGAAGGCTGGAAGGAATAAGGTTAATAGTATTATGCTGTTTTATCTGAATGATTCTAATGCTCTGATTATTTCAGCAATAGTAAAACAGAACATATGATACACAATTATAGAGAACACGCTTATAATAAATTTCCGCTTACTGCTATTTTTTTTAATTCTATGTTAAGTTTTAAAATGTGTTGTGATGTGAATTGATACAACAAATTACGTTTATAACGAATCACAACTGTTGATCCCTGTCACCTCACGATAATCGTGTGTTTTTTTGTACATTTATACGTAATTAGTAAATAAAAGCAGGGGTTAATGAAGGTCATCATCTCTTATCCTATTATTAGAATTTCCAGTTGGCGGAAAGTATTATACTGTTCAAGGTCACTAGCTGATGTCATTCTTTTTTTATTAATTGGTTCATATACAAATACTTTCTCCTGCTAAAATATCCGAAAATTGATTCGTGTTTAATTAATGTGACAAAAATGAGAGTCATTTTTAGGGCTATTAGTTGAGAGTTCAATGATATCAACGATTAATCAAAGTACTAAAAGTACTCATGGGAATTGACCATGGTGTAAAATAAAATCTTTGATCGGGAGGTTAAGTGAGTGAACAATATTATTATTTCAAATACAGACAACTGTAACTGGATTTTCACACAGCATCCTTTTAAGAGCTAACAGGTTTGTTATATAAAACTTCTCTGTGAATATACATGTAAATGTATAGCAATTACACGAACATTATACATGGAGTACGTCAGAACTTTTTTTTAATATTCTGAAGAAAAAAGCAATACAAGTTAAAACAAATATTTTTAAAATGACCAAACATAAAAACAGTGATCAATGTGAGAGATTGTATGCGTACAAATTATCTGGTATATAAATGAGGTTTTCCTTTTATTTAAAAAATTATACTTCTTTTTGTTGTTTTTAATCGCGATTCTACGAAAACATCGGTGTCCGTTTTTGGTTTTAAAATTTATAACAGAGTACTAGATTTACGGCTTTTTGGCAGGTGATACTTCTGATTTAGTTATATAAATATGCATGTTTCCTAAAGTTTTTATGCATTAATGAATTCATCTAAAGAAAATGTTCGTAAAAAGTTTGAATAAATTCTGTGCACCTTTAAAAGAGAAATTGCTAAAAATCCTAAATCGGGAGTCGGGAAGACTAGATTTACCGCTTGCCGTCAGTATGTAGAGTTGTCGTTCGTATCTCTTTCGGTGTTTATAGATGTCGCTACACTAAAAATGAGTTCCATTACGAAAAACTTTTGAGGTTCTTTATGATTTAGTTTTACTTTGAACGAAAACTAATATTCAAAATGAGATTACTTTATTTTCACATTTACTTACATTTCAAATTATAAAAATTAGATAATTCAGGAGAAAATGACATGAACTATTTGTGGCAGATGTTTATGCATGTTTTCTGTTGAATATCATCGGAGTAAATTGGTCGACACAGTAGCCTCGCTTTCAGCTCTATATAATCAACACAAATTACTGTGCATGTCAAATGCGTGATGACCGAGAGAGATTGAACATAGTTCAACTCCCAAAAATCGGTATTGGCGTTTCAAAGTCAAATTCAACTTGAATATGCTAGACTTTACCAAACTGAATCCAGTATTAAATACTAGTATTTCCTTGTAATAAAAATATCTAAATAGTTTTTTAATATAGCAGTTACATATTGCACTCTTTTTCAGAAAAAAAGATCGACGCATTATAACTGTCAAGATCAATATCAAAAGATTTACCAAATTGATTCTGATTAAGATCTTTAAAAGATAACCATTATTTTTTCAAATTATACACGTACAGCCATAAGTGAGTCATTATTGTATTTTTACACTAACAACTAAAAATCAATCATTACATGTACAAAAACTATTGTGATGTCAATTTAAGTTCAAATTTTTCATTATTTGTCATGCAGAATAGTTCAATATTCTTATTTTCGTCTTGTAATACTAAACAAAACGAAGCACTAACCATTGAAAATAATTTATGAAATCGCCAAGACAAAAATTTCAAACCTCAAATTACTATGATTACTTAACACAGTGTAACATTTTGAATTCGTATTTGATATAACAACAGTTCCTTCAGATATTATTTTAAAATTATATATCAAGAAACTGCAAGGAATTCTACATTTTATGGTGTTTAGTCATATAGATTATCAATAAATGAAACTGCAATATTTATGCACCCGGAATAGATAGACCCGGTCCATATATTGTTTTTGTCCTGGCTGTCTGTTTGTTGTCAACTTTAACCTTCGCCAGAACTTTTGAACCATGTAAGATAGAGACTTCATATCTTATATGCATACTCACTAATTAAGCTTTTTCAAATGACACAAGGTTCAATGACCTTGTTACCTTGAGTGTGATCTATATGCTAAAAAAAGCTTTTTCGAACTTTCGGCTAAACTTTTGCACCATGAAAGATAAAGACTTTATATTTGGTTTGCAAACTCCACTCATTCAGCTCTTACAAATGACACCAAGTCAATGACCTTGTTATATTGACTGTGCTAAAATAGCTTTTTCGAACGTTGTTGCCGCCAGGCGCATAGTGTTTTTTTTTCTAGAAAAAAAGCAGTTTTCATTGATAAATATATAGTGAAAAAAAATTATGACTAACTTATGGCCATATACTGTGCCTCAAACTTGCTGGTATGAAAATTTAAATTTTGATAATTACAATTGAAATTTTTTCTACAGTTGTAAGATGCTGAGAGAAAACATCCAAGGGATCTTGGTTTGTTGAGTGTTCAAATCCCCCAAAGTTTCTCTTGATGCAGTGTTGTAACATCAGCCAGGTCGGCTTCTTGTTGTTCTTCTCAGCAAAACTGTACACCATCTTTATCAAACTGTCAAACAAACAAAACTGTACATCTTTATCAAGCTATAAAACAAGATAGCATGCATAAATTCATTTTTCACATGCACATGGCTAAAACGAACAAAAGCATTAGGAGTATGTGTATTCATGACATCAAATTACAATCTATTTAGCAATAAAAATCTCTACATCTCTAATTAAGTATTTACCTCCAAAATATACTATATTAAGGAAGTTGCATGTAGCCTATTAATTTGAAATTTGTTTCTTCATTGATTATCTATTTCACTTCAATAGACACTTTACCTATAGAAATCCCTTAATCCGAAGAACTCCCTCTTTGTTCTGACAGACTTAAACACTTGTAGGTAGGACTCTGCCAGGGGTTTGATCAGCGGCTTAATCATCTTGCTTATCTTAATGTTACATGAGCATATTCCTCTGCAATGCCAAATGAATGAATACCTGTAATTCTTTCAAACTTTTATTCAATGATGAAAATAAAGGCTGCAATTTGATCTATACAATTACTGGTTCAATCAATTGTATATCGTGTTAGGGTTCAACATGAACATCACGCGAATGTTAATAACAAATGGATTGAATTTATGGAATATCAGTTAAATGTGAATAATATTCAAATTATTCTGCACTTGCTCAAACAAATGCATACAATATTAGAAAAATACTGGATTTTGAGTTAATATGGGTTTAAATTGATGAAATATTACTAAAATATGAATAAAATGTGATTACTCTGCACTCTCTATGAGCTCTTCCAGGTCAGGAACCTCTCTCTGTACTAAAATTCCTCGATTCATTTTAGCAGGATCCAGAGCCCAGTTAGATATCCCAATGAAGCCTACCTGAAAATCAGAAGGCGGAAGGGGGGGTAGATAATGATATGCATAGTAACTATTTCAACCAATCATTTCCGCTAAAATCCATAATAGGCTTCCACCAGGTCAATAAACCCCAAAACCGATCTTATTTTTTAAAGACAGTCAAACAATGGACATTTAACACCATAAATCCAATAACAATAACTTGCTTCACAACCCTATCAATAAAATATGGAAAACCTCCTGAATTCACTACGTTAAAAAGAGGGGATTATGTTATTTCAAGAGGCCCAAAGGCCACATCGCTCACCTGAGCATTGTGGCTAGGAAAATGTAGGAATTGGTTTAATCTTTATTATTGAAAAATTGAAATCCAAAAGTAGTCCCATGATCTATCATGGTTTGCTATTCTTGAGAAGCTGATTTTTAAGAGTTTTCCTATATTTCAATGAAAAACTTTTATTGGCCATTGTGGCACAGCCCTACCCCTGAGGATCATGATTTGAACAAACTTGAATCTACACAACCTGAGGATGCTTCCAAATAAATATAATCAATTATGGCTTTTCAATTCTTGAGAAGAAGATTTTTTAAAAATTCCTATGTATTTCTGAGTAAAACTTTGACCGGCCATTGTGGCCCCGCCGTACCCTAGGGGGTCATGATTTGAACAAACTTGAATTTACACTACCTGAAGATGCTTCCATATGAACACGATCAATTGTGGCTTTGTTATTCTTGTTAAGAAGTTTTTAAAAGAATTTTCCAATATATTTCTATGTAAAACTTTGGTCGGCCATTGTTGCCCCGCTTTACCTCAGGGGTCATTTGAACAAACTTAAATCCCCTTCATCCAAGGATGCTTTGTGGCAAGTTTGGTTGAAAATGGCCAAGCAATTCTTGAGAAGTCGAAAATGTGAAAGGTTTTCAGACAGACGGACAGCTAGACAGATATACAGCTAGAAGGACAGACAGACAGACGGACGCCGGACAAAATGTGATCAGAAAAAGTTAACTTGACCCTTTGGCTCAGCTGAGCTAAAAACAGTTCAGTATGGAAAAAATTAAATGTAAAAGTCTGTTCAAGTGGGATCATAATTTGAACAAACGTATATCTACACCACATGAGGATGCTTCCATATACCTATAACTCAATGTTCTTGAGAAGAAAAGATTTTACCCATGTATTTTTATGTTAAACTTTGACACCCACCCCCATCCCCCATTGTGGCCCTATCCTACTCCTGGGGGTTATGATTTGAACAAACTTTAATCTGCACTACCTAAGGTTTGTTCCACATGAGTTTCAACATTGATAGCCCAGTAATTCTTGAAAAGAATATTTTTAAAGATCCCCCCTATGTATTCCTATGTTAAACTTTGACCCCCAATTGTGCCTCCATCTTACCCCCTGGGTCATGATTTGAACAAATTTAAATTTGCACTAACTGAGGATGCTTCCACATGAGTTTCATCTTTGCTGGCCCTGTTGTTCTTGAGAAGAAGATTTTTAAAGATTTTCCCTATGTACTCCTATGTTAAGCTTTGAAACCCCCCCCCATCATACCTCCACCCTGGGGGGTCATGATTTGAACAAACTTGAATTTAAACTACCTGAGGATGTTTCCATATAAGTTTTATCTTTGATGGCCCAGTGGTTCTTGAGAAATAGATTTTTAAACAAGGCCACTAATTTTTCACTAATTCATAATTAATACCCCTTAGAAAAGGACGTGGCTCATTATTTGAATAAACTTGTATCCCCTTTACCCAAGGATACCTTGTGGCAAGTTTGGTTGAAATAGGCCCAGTGGTTCTTGAAAAGAAGATTGGTTGATTGTAGAATGTTTAACGTCCCACTCGAGAACTTTTCATTTAAATGGAAACGTCACTGATTGCTGGTGAAGTGCTTTAGATTTAGGCCTAAACTCGGCACTCAGAGCCATTGAGCAGTGAGGGTTCTTTAACGTGCCAACAATTACCGTGACACGGGACCTACGTTTTTAAAGTCATATCCGAAAGACCCGTTACCTTCACTTCTAGTGCCGAGCGCTTGGCGAAGGAACAGTCACTACCTATGTTTACAGAATTGATAATACATAAGAAAACCTTTCAAATGGTCATGGGTATGGTGTTAGGGGTACTCATATGTGAATACCTGGAGCTAAGGGTAGGGTGCTTATCATTTTCTTCATTAAATTAAATGATGATCTAAATATTCATATCGTTAAAGAGCTTCCGTACATTGTCCTAGTGTAAAAGCAAGCCGTCAACTGTGAACAATAGCGCTTCTCGTAAAAGTCCACTGTACAACTACAACAAAAACGAGGACTACAGACAACGGAAAAAATTTGATCAGAAAAGCTCACTTGAGCCTTCGGCTCAGGTGAGCTAAAAAAACTAATAATATTAAAATAACTTTTTTGTGTTCCTCCGGTTTTTCGTCACCCTGGCACCCATCCTCAAGCAACGGATGTAAAGTCTACAATAATCAAATATATTCTAAATCATATTATCATTAGATATATTAATCTATCTAATGTAAAAAAAAAATTATAAGATTCAATAGTGTTCCCGATCTTCTTTAACAATAATGATTACGGAATTTCTTTTAAAGTAACTAGAAGTTTTAATATGCCAGGTGGCAAAAATTCCATTTGTAAATTTCCCTTTTTTACACGTCAAACATCATTAACCAAATCATAAACAACAAAGCACACATTTTTTTTAAAAATTGAATTAGTGAAATTAAACTCGACAACTGAAAGGTAACATTTACCAGAAAAGTTTCAATAACAAGTTCTAGAAACGTTAAAAAAACATTTTTATTGTAAAATGGACAATGACCTGACCTTGAGGGGCATTCTGGGAGAATCCTCGGCCAGTCCCACTTCATCCAGTACGACAACCGACACAAATCTGTTGAGATCTTTGTCTTTCTGGTACATGGCACACTGACGGAAAGTACCCACAATTCCCTCTGGTACAGACAGAGGACTGCATTGGAAGGACACCATCTGGACCTAGATTGTAAACAAAGTCAAAGAGAACTAGCTAGGCGCTGTCATAAGACAGTAATACACACACTTACATGTAAGTGTTTTTCTCTAAATGCAATCCCCTTTACAATCGGATAACCATTAAAGAATAACTAAAAGCAAGCTTATATTGCTCACGTGACCATGTACATATATACCAAATCCACCACCCGTCATATATTACAGAATTCAATTATGTAAATTCTGTTTAAGTGAGGTTAGGGTTGGTGAGTTTGATTTTTTTTTATATATTTTTGCTCATAATTGGAACTTGTATAATTAATTGTCAAACAACAAATGTTTTGTCAAACAACAAATATTAAATTTTAAATGCATCTCTTTTAAATAAACTTTAAAAAAATTACATAGAGATACTACAATGGCCACTTTTGGAAATGATCAAATTGTGTAATTATTTTTCAGGAATAAATCGAAAATATATCCTCCCCAAACCCAAACGCGATCAACTTTATGTACGTCAAAAATGTTCCCCCGGCCTCATAAATTTATCTGTTTTCCGGCAATACTTGTCATAGATATAATCCAGTGTTACAATGCATGTAAAAAATATCGTATGTAATTTGGTATCGGATGTTGGGATGACGTCACACTGCGAGCACGACTGACTTTTACCGTCACACTGCAAGCACGAATTTTACCGTTTTCATAATTTGATTACATATGGCACATGTATGCATACATCATTTTACCAGTAAGAATTCTCTGATTCTGACTATGAAGCTTTAAGAACCTACAATAGGCGGCAAGGACGTAATCATACCATATTACTGGTTTTGACCTGTATAGAACGGGGAAAAATAAGCTGAAGTGCAAAAGGTAAAGTGCCTATTGTTTTATTGTTTGAAAAGAGTCAAAGACCATGGGAATGCGACATGCAGTTGTACGTTTTAGGAAGTCCCTTGGACCATTCCTTTTCTCTAGAACCGGAAACAATAAAGGGCCCTACGCCATCTTAGTTTTATTATGACTGACACATTAAATGGATAGGTATATATAGAGTCAATCATTCAATCAAAATACATTGTCTTCAATCTAATGAAACATGGAGAGGTGGTATGGAGAAAGGGTACATACAAACATATGTTTTTACCTTGACCAATTTATAAAGTAAAGTCAATCATTAACATGAAAATACTAGATGCTTTCACAAGACAGTAATATCCCATTAAGGTGTGTCTCTTAATGCGCTCTTTTTCAAATTTATGGTAACCAGGGAAGATGCACCAATTTAAATCAAGCATATATTACTTGATTTAAATTGGTACATCTTCCCTGGTTACCATAAATTTGAAAAAGAGCGCATTAAGAGATGCTTAAGTATATATTACTTAAGCATACATGCAGCCCATATCGGCCTTTTATAATTATGTAAAAATTTCCAAACCAAGCTAATCTAATATTTAAGTAATGTGCTATTAAATATTATTTACGAGAGAATTTTTATGAGTTTTGAGTAAAACAGGGAGGAGTGGTTAATTGGTACTTTTAAACTGAATTTAATGTCAAAAAACAAATATTATCATTTAGTGGAATTTTTTTTATATGAACTAAAAAAATTTAGATGCCAAAAATGAGAACTTAAGCAAATTTTCATCGGTAATTTGGTACAGTGGCTGCAACGTTATTGTTGATAAACCAATCGTGTAGAATAGTTCGTGTATCGTGCTTGAACGTTTGTGCTTTTAACCGTGCGTGATCGTGCGTTTAGAAACATGTGAATTTCATTTTGTTAGTTTTTATCGGAATGTTAATTTTTAAACAAGCATTTTTCTTGTCTTTTTTAATTCAAATAAAATGAAGGAATCGCAATTTACATAATTAAATGCAGAACGAACTAATGTTTGCTTGAAAACAGACAATATAGTACGTAAGTCATGCAATATCATGTTCTCATCAAGTAGCGTAACCTATTGTGATAAACCGTACTTAAATGTTTAACGTTATTTTTTTTCTCTGATGTTCATTTTTGTTTATTGCTAATTGTGGTAAAGAAATAAATACATCTGCGGGACACCACCTATCATGTTCGAGAAAACTTTATGAAATTCTGTATAAAGTGTTGGAGTAGTTAGATTTAGAAGAACGTGTTACAGACGAACCGACGTACCTTGTTAATAAGAATATAAGCGAATTTACGGTAAATGTATTACATTTGGCTACGTATTCTTTTAAGCGACTTTGGCAGAGAGAAACTTCCGCTAATTTAAGTACAAAGATAAATGTATTGTACATATATACATTAATAAGAACATAGAAAAATTGCGCTTATTCAAATCTACGCTAATTTGTTCAAAATTCAATATACGCCAAATATCGTGCACGCTAAATATAATACATTTACAGTATCTTTAGAATGTGCAAATATAATAATTCAGGGCATGCCGGTAATCTGCTACCCCTCGACATCATGAATTCAAGTTCAAAAGACACACAAAATATGCTGTTACAGTATCAATTTTTTTACTTGACCTTTTTTATTCATGGACAAATGAAGATTAAATAAACATCCAGACTACAGTATATTTCAGGAAATTTTTTATCTCAAGATTTTAAATTCCTTGATTGCCCCTCTGCCTATTTGACCCCAAAGGTGTAAATGAAAATTCCGAAATCTTACTGCATAATCTACAGGACACCACAAATTATTTTTGAAAGGTGATTAGGCTTCTTCATTAAATGTATGAGGTTTTTGGAACCATAGTCTTTTTTGTATATAAACAAAGTGTTCTCCTCCGAGCCTATATGGGTGAAAATGAAAATTCAAAACCTTACTGCATATCTACAGGGCACCAAAACATCTTTCAAAAGATAAGTAGGCTATTGCATAGAACATAAGAAAAGTTATTGAAACCACGGTCTTCTTGTATTAAAAAACTGCCATTTTGACCCTTTTTTTCAGAAATTCTTTTCTTAAGATGCAAATTCAGATAACATATTACACAAATATGGGGCATAACCTGTCCTGTCCCAAAAGATTAAAAATTCTTTTGAAAATGTATGAATAGTTTGATTACAAACAAATTGTGACAATCGGAAGGACGGACAGACCGGGGAAACAACAATGTATCCGAACTATATTTAGAAGGTGTGCATATGATAAGATAGGATTTAATTTGAGAACATATTAATGGCAACTACTGGTTACCAAAAATCATGTTCCAAAAGATGATAAGGCTATTGATTACAATGTAAGAGGAGGTTTTTTGTATACAAAAGTCATTTTTGACTCTAAGGGTGAAAATTCAAGACCTTACTGCACACTTATAGGATAGCACCTATAATATTCTAAAATTAAATTCTATTTAAAATTAAGGAGCAAGTAGATTCAGAAGAAATTGTAACAAACAGACGGACGGACCAGGGTGTAAAAACAAAGTACCCGATTTTTCCTTAGAAAGTTCGAGTATAAAATAATTTAGGACATGATTTGAGAACCCTTAGACATTTTGAATTCCCACTGGAAAAAGATAGAAGACTCTGGCACAAGATTTGTTGAATTATTTTTTTTTACCTTGACCCTTTCTTAATACAAGTTAATGCTCATTAATATACCTACGCTCTCATGTGAAAATAAACTGACTGCTCTCACGAAAAAAGGGACCTTAAGGTCATAGTTTCACAAATTGTCTTTTTGGTGAATTTTGATAGCCGGGCTCTTTCTGAATGCAAATATACATAAATTTTGAAAATATCTAACTTTTTCAGTATTTTATAAGCATTTTAGTATAAGACGCGCAAAAACAACTTTGATGTTACTCACTGAAAACGTAATGACGTCGACTGCGTCTAATTCAATTTCCAAAAATTCCTCAACTTACATATTATTAAAATATCCTCAATCATTTTGAGAATTTTAAACTTGAGAAAATGTTTAATTATTTCTTTCAGGCGACTAGTATGTAGCTATTCCTAAAAGATTTCGTATGTTATTTCTATTTTCATACTATTTTAGAGCAGATCTAGTAATTTCGTAAAGAGGGATGTTAGTCTAGACATATCTATGAACGGTTTATTGAACGATTTATAACAATATTCAGTAGGAAAAAAATACTTGTTTAAATCCAAACACGTTATTTTTTTTATATAAAATAATCTAACTCAATTTATAAAATACAACATGTATATATAAAAATCAAATGCATGAGAAATAAACTCAGATACACCAAGATACATTGTTGTAAACTTGTTTTTAAAAACATTCATTCCGTTTATAAATATTCAAGATTTGGAAAAAAAAATATGTTCGCTACTTCAATGCAAGCAGATTTCTTTAAATTTTACTTTTTGAATATTTTATCTAAAATGTTTAAAGCACTAAGTTTCCATTGTTTATACTTTCATATTTTTCGCCTTTCTTAGTTATGGAGTAGAAACATAATATGTATACATGTAGGCAAGTAAAAAGTAATGTAAAAATATGTAAAAAAGAAATATGTAAAAATGTCAAAAGATTGTCTTATGAATGGTTGATATACCGTACCATGAATTGAAACTTTCTTTGAACTTATCATTTTAATTGAAACTGTCCTTTAGCTTCTTACTTTTTAAAGTAAATAACAATTAAAATCGATTAAAAATATGTCTGCACATTCACTTTTTTTTTTATTTTAAGGGACCTGTATCCTTTTTCACCTGAACATAACATTTGTGTATTTCTTACAAGGACCGCTACTATGATCTAAAAATGATTTATGTATATTGTATATTTTAATAAGAGATGTTTAATTGGACTGTTCTTGTCTCTTTTTTTTATATATGCACACTAAACGGTGCTAGATTTTTCTGTGCGAAATTCAAAGTTCCATTGCAATTTTGACGAAATGTATTTGAAACTGAAATTGAATGAATATATCTTTAAGCAATAAAGGCAGGCCCGTAGAAAGCAATTTATTGGGGGGGGGGGGGAGCTATATTTTTTTCCAGTTGAAGGTACTTTCAATTACCATATTTTCCTTGAAATTAAAAATAAGTTTTTACTATCATGCGAATATAAGACTAAATGATAAATTCTTTTTGCTAACAAGGTCATTGTATCGACAATAGAACTTACAAAATTATAATTCTAAACAATATTGCTGATATTCTTGTTTCAGCAACTTGTTTGTCAAAAATTTGTGTTCATACACAGAGCATGCTCTTCTGTATCAAATCAACTGATAGTCCAGTCAAACTGTCATAAACCTGAAACAAATTGCAACAGAATTTTTTTCTTTATTTATGATTAGTAAATTGTATTCTAATTAACATATAAAAACTCTAGAAAAATATATAAAGGCGAAAGATGTCATTTTTTCAGAAATAAATATTTACTAGTTTGAGAAAATATGTATTGCAGAAATGTGCTACCATATGTAACAAGGGAGACAATTTTAACCACTGTAAACAAACCTCTTTTTATTTTTGAACAAGCATAATAAAATTAATAATTCATTTTGTAAGCATTTCAGGATTTATATTTCACCTATTTATTAAAGATATAAGATTTGTCAATTTTATAAATGTCTAAATGTAGTGTTAACTTCTCCTTTACTAGATGTTTAAAACATTAGGAGGAAATAATCTATGGAGAGTCGTTAGTGGTTTTATTGCAACATAAAAATATTTTATTATCCAAAAGTTAAACTTTTGTTGTTTGACTTTGTTTTAAGAATTTTTTCTTCTGTAGAATATTCGTTCTATTAGTAAGATCTACTTTACTAGTAAAAATACATGTAAAAAATATAGATTAGAACATCTTTAAAAAAAATGTTTGGTCGCCCTCTCCCGACCGACTGACTAAAATGGCCCATCTCAAAACTTTTTTTTTACATTCCAGGACGTTAAACATTTTTTTAAACCTCTTATCTCATCAACAAAAATGTTGAAATTTTCTGGAAAAAGGATTTTACAAATAATTTACCCTGAGTCTTGAGAAACATTATATGTTTATTAAATTGTTTAATTAAACATACCGTAAATATGACAATTTTTGCTGTAGATAAATTTTTAGCAAATTTGCGAGGTCGTTGCATTCGTAAAAATATTTTTCTTAAAAATAATTCAACAATAAGAAAATGTATACAAAGTTGTGGTCATTCGCAAAATTTTGAATCGTAAAAATTAATAAATGGCATTTTGACTCAGATTCGCAAAATAAAATCGACTTAAAAATTTCCAAATTTACGGTATCCTATTATGTAATAGATTTGCGCATTTCACCTTTTCAAAAACTACGCAATATTTTTTTATTACAGCAGACCGAGGGATCTTTTTCGTGGGACTTCTGTTATAGGTCTCATCCAAAGGGCCCAGATCGGTTGAGAGTATTTTGTTTTACGCCCTGCTTGAGAATTTTTACTTATAAAAATTATTCAAATACACATGCATATATAGTAAACGTTATTAAAAAAAACTATTTTTCTATCACAGTAAGTAGAATTTATCATTTAAAACTGCATAGAAAATTTTAATTGTTATAAGAAAGACTCGATGTCATAGATAATTAGCGCTGGTTTGTTTGATTGTTGTTTAACATCCCTCTTGAGAATTTTTCACTACTGTGGAGACTCCACCATGCACTTGCTAATGGAGAGCTGCAAATCTGTCCTTTACGCAGACCTCGGTTTATAGGTCTCATCCAAAGGACCCAGATTGCTTGATTGTGTGATGTTTTACGCCCCGCTTGAGAACTTTTTACTTAAATAAAAACTTCAATATATATACCGAAGGGCTTCAAATTTAGACTTTTACTTGGCGCTTAGGGCCATTCAGCAGTGATGGTTCTATATCATTTCAACGACTACATGTAACATGAAATGCTCTCATCCCGAAGACCTGCAACGTTTACTTCAAAATGCCAAGAGCTTAATTAATAATATGATATCCCCCCACCACACACACAATTACAAAATAAATCCGAAAGAATCTAAAAAAAACTAGCAATGGATATAACAATGTATATTGAATACAGTGAGAAGCAATTCCGATACTGTATTGATGCTAACATTTAGGAGAGGAACCAGTTCCAGTTTCAAGGTAATCATTACATTAATTTGTAATGCATCTTTACGGATTCCATGGCATCTTCAGTGGGTTTTATGGGGTTTTTTTCTTTTATATCTTTAAAGTTTCAAATAAAAGCAATGGGGGATCTGACTTTTAAGACTTCGTTCAGGTTTTACTTAACTATAGATATAACATATTTCGAATGAATGTCCCATGCATATGCTTTGCTATAAAGGTAGTTTAGTCGGAGAGAGCCCCCTCCCTCTGAAATTTTTAGAGTTAAATGTTCTTCCGGTATGTAATGTCCACGATCCCATTCCCAAGGACTCATTAAGATGTCAAGAAGTTATATACCATATAAAAATATACCATCCTATCCCATGAAAGAGGTTTTGAAGTTTGAGGTAATTTTATATATGGATATTTATCGCCAAAAATTCTGTATCACGATTCCCCAGGACTCGTTAAGATGTCAAGAAGTTATATACCATATAAAAAATAGACCATCCCATCCCATGAAAGAGGTTTTGAAGTTTGAGGTAATTTTATATAGGGATAAGTATTGCCAAAACTCTATATCACGATTTTTTCCCCAAAATATCATAATATCATGATATTTTTACAAGCAATTTTTAGATGACATTATTTTTCTTAAGAATATGCTAGAAAAACAAATTTTCACTTTTTTGAAATTTTTATCTACATAAAATTGATCATGTTTGGATGGTAAGGTGCCGTTTTTTCAATTTTTTTTAGGCTTTCCTAAATTCATATCTGAAAGGCGAATAAATAAATGAATAATTTCTGGACTTTGTAATATGTACCTAAATGTCCGCATTGACCTATCAACCCCCCCCCCCCCC
>PRKT01000004.1:170002-180580 GCA_003671525.1 Saccostrea glomerata | reverse complement strand
AAACCCCCCCCCCCCCAAAAAAAAAAAAATTGCGATATACCGGTATATCGATAAAATAAAATATCACTTGTAATAAATTTATTTTTATTTATAATTTATTTTAAATTCTTATTACTTGTTTGTTTATTTATTTTTGCTTGTCAAAAAAATTATGAGACTTAACATATGTGAGATTTGATGCCCCCGCCCCCTTCACTTGAAAAAAAAATGCTTACATTACCCCCTATAAGCTTTTAAAAATTATCTTAGTTCCTCACTAGTAATAAATTAAAACTATACTAATTCATTCCTACTAAGGCTACATATTTTTGTCCCTATATAAAGCAGTACTAAGGAATCGGAAAGATTTTATTTTTCTATTATTTCTGTTGCCATGGGAACAGGAATCCATAGCAACTAATGAAAAAAAATCACCGGTTTCAGTTTGCAGATGAATTTCTGCATGACTGTCAAAAAATTTCAAGATCATATTCCTTGCAAAACTATTTTTTATGCATAAATAGAATGTCTATTCAAAAGAAGATTTATTGGCATTTTTGAACAAATATAGGGTTTTTTGATAATCGAGAAAAATGATGTTTGGACAAATATATTTTTCCAGAGTTTTGATATATCAAAAGGCACATTATAAATAACAAAATTCCACTGGAATAATTTCTGTTGCAATTTGTTTGAGGTTTGGGTGTTTTTGAGCTAGATTGACTGGACTATGAGAGATATAAACCCCGAATGCAGGTGAAGGTACATGTATATTGCTGCATAAGAAAGGGAAGTTTACGATTGAAAAGCTAACATAACCATGTATATTAGAAAGGTTGGCTGCCACTACTTACATGTATTTTTTCAAGTAAAATATCTCAGTATGAAACATATGTGCCAGACTCCGTTGCACCTTTAATTTCATCTCACCAGATATAACGTATCGACAAAAGAATGGAGACTGGAAGAATTTCATAAGATCGGGAAATACTGAGAAGGCTCTGACTGTTTTGCATGATTTTAGAATCACCAACTGTGATCAAATAAAGGTTTATACAGACAAAATTTTTTCCTCATGTGTTAATAAGCAACTTCTCTCCCCATTCTCTTTCTTTCTCTCTATTTCACTTCTTTCCTCTCAATCAGCAATCGTAAGATTTTTTTAATTTTGTTTATTTCTGTTTATAGGTACTGTATATGCTTTTATGAAGTTATTGCTGATTTGGTATTGCATTTTATAGTATTTGCAAAATAAAAAAAGAAAAGAAATGAGCATTAGTAATTAACAATACGCAGTCGTCACGTCCAAAAATCGGATTGAAACCCACTTCAAGCGCCTTGTCTCATCACGCATAAGACTCTGGCATGGATCCCAGCATATGACATATCTCTTATACTAAAATTTCAAGATCTGTGATTAGTTGTTGCCGGGAATATTGTGACAAACGCATATAAATAGGAATGTAATATTGGATTCAAACAGAAATAATTCCCACTACATGGCATGCCTAAACAAAGAGTTTGTAAACTTTCGTGCATTTCCATTAGTTGCTGAGAAATCTGCGACTAAAGTTGGACTTGTATAACTAAAACATAACAAGAGGCCCATGGTCCACATCGCTCACCTGAGCACTAAGGGTAGGAAAAAGTAGAAAATGGCTTTTTATTGAAAAGTTTAAATCCAAAAGTTGTCCCATGACCAATCATGGATTTGCTATTTTTTAGAAAATGATTTTTTAAAGAATTTTCCTATATATATCTTTAAAAACTTTGGTCGGCCATTTTGGCCCCGCCCTACCCCTGGGGTCATGATTTAAACAAATTTGAATTTACACTACTTGAACATGCTTCTATATAAATATGATGAATTATGGATTTGTCATTCTTGAGAAGAAGATTTTTAAAGAATTTTCCTATATATTTCTATGTAAAACTTTGGTCGGCCATTTTGGCCCCGCCCTACCCCGGGGGGTCATGATTTGAACAAACTTGAGACTACACTACCTGAACATGCTTCCACATAAATATGATGAATTATGGCTTTGTCATTCTTGAGAAGAAGATTTTTAAAGAATTTTCCTATATATTTCTATGTTAAACTTTGGTCGGCCATTTTGGCCCCACCCTACCCCGAGGGATCATGATTTGAACAAACTTGAATCTACACTACCTGAACATGCTTCCATACAAATATGATGAATTATGGCTTTGTCATTCTTGAGAAGAAGATTTTTAAAGAATTTTCCTATATACATTGTATTTCTATGTAAAACGTTGGTCGGCCATTTTGGCCCCGCCTTACCCCCGGGGGGTCATGATTTGAACAAACTTTAATCTACACTACCTTAGCATGCTCCCATATAAATATGATGAATTATGGCTTTGTCATTCTTGAGTAGAAGACGGACAGACGGACGCCGGACAAAATGTGATCAGAAAAGCTCACTTGAGCCTTCGGCTCAGTTGAGCTTAAAGTAAGAGTTCTTAAAACCAGGGTCTTTTTATATACCGGAAAAAGACGCCATTTTTCGACAATCATTTGACTCTCAGGGTGAATATGAAAATTCCAAAAACTTATAGCGTATCGCTTTTCGTGTGCCAAAAGCTAAATTGAATTCTGTCTACAATGAAGTAGCAATAACACGAAGAAAAAAAGTGTGACAGGCGGACCGACGGATCTGGGTAACAACAATATATACCCGAACGTTCTTTAGAAAGTGTAGCTATAAATGTGGTCTGATAGAGTACATGCCTCTTAAGTGGAGAGCAGACCTATTAGTCAATTTATTGACCTTGAAAATCTGGAAATATTATAAATATGTTATGATTGGAGTTGAAAAATTATATTACCTCATATATTTTTGGCAATGGTTTCTCATTATAGTTTTTCTCGGCATTCTTAAGTTCAAGTTAATAAGGTTTGACTGCACTAAGTTACCAATGTTAAAATACAAAATTAATGTACATATAAAGATATTTTAACATTAAAATATCACCTGTTTGTAGTTCTTGTATATCTCTGTGTGGGCAGCATTTCCCTGCATGGCATCAGCTACAATGGTTTTCGCCAGAGACTTAGAACTGCCTGGTTTTCCCACCAAGAAGAGAGGGATTCTGAGCTCTATACAGACCACCATCAGAAACACATTCTCTCTCAGAGCCTGGTTCTTGGCAATGTTGGCACCCAAGTTATCAATTTCCAAGAAAATGTTCTGGCACCTAAAATATTCAGTTATTTCTCATAAACATCAATCTCTCTAGACATATCCATTTTGTGATCAAAGTAGAGCTCTATCAAATCCATTACCCAGAAAACAGTAAATACACCATAAACAATACACTGTTGCATTAAATGTTACCATAGAAAATAATTAGAATTTAAATATTTCCGGATTTGATAAATTTTGAAATACATTTTCAAGTCGAGGTATGGATCATGGCTAATCTGACATTCAGAACACAGTTTGTATCGCGCCATCACACTGCTGGAATCAATATATTTTCAAAATTGAATTCAAATAATGCATTTCCATGTTTCATTTGAATTTAATTATCTGTATTTTGTCGAAGTTCATTTATGGATCAACCTTTGACAAATTATTGCTTTGACTCTGTTTCCAGACCCACACATCACTGATTTCGTCCTCTTTTTGGCGCATGAGGTTTAAATCCTTTCATATATATACTCTCTCCATCAAAGGGAATTATGTATGCCTTTACATCGCAAATTAAAAACCTATTTTGAAGCACCGCATAGTATTGTTTAAAGGGACTTGGGCAGTTTTAACTGAATTTTTTTCATACCAGATTTATTGCTTACTATTCCTAACTAGGGCATCATCTTATGATATACAAAAATTGAACATCATTTCTTGATTAATAAACGAGATACAGAACTTAAAGTTCTTCAAAATGTAAACAAGGATCGTGCCTTGTTTTGTTTACATATAGAATTATCATATATATGACAAAAAGAAATTCAGCCAATCACTAGAAACTGTATAATTGTATTTAGAACTAACGTCTTTATTGAAATTATCTGCTATGAACGAACATATATTAGTTTATTAATATATGTTAACAAAACATGACACGGACCTTATTTACATAACAAAGGTTTGGAGTTCTAAACTTGTCTTGTATCTCGACAACTATAAAGTTCAATTTTTTGATGATCCTAAAAGAGACCTTAGTTGAAAATTTATAAAAATGGAAAAATAAATTTGAATTTTTTAGCTGGTGCCTATGCCTCTTTAATTACTATTATCAACCAAAATTCACCTGTAATTATCTATTCTTTCGACAAAGACTTTTTGTAATTTGCATCTGAGAACACAATTTTAACGGCTTTGCAGCAAATTATTGTTAACTTCTACCTTACTCGAGACTGTCAATTCTGTAAACAATTGACTTGCTATTGAATGCCCATTTGTTAGTTTGGGAGTGTCAAATGTTTGTGTCAGAATGGGTGCGGCTTTAAGGTATATGATTGGTAGATATTTTAGTGTATGAAGTATTTGAGTGATTTTACTAGTTTGGATCAAATAAGCATGCTTTCCGCCAAACATCCTTTATAACTCACTCCACCCTAATACAGTCAGGAGTAAAGAAGTGTATACCCCCTCTCCATATATGTAGACTTTCATTAAGTAATGAAGACAACATTATACGTCTTGTCGGTAAGAATTAATTTACTTTGAATGAATTAAATGCCTTATCAATTAATTATGTAATTAAAGAAGAGCAGTTGAAATATTCTAAAAAAAATTAAATGTGTGAGTGTTCAAGTAGTGTATGAGTGTATTCATTTATTTTGCAGGTCACATTTTTCTTCGTGTTATTGGTATTATAATAATCCAAAGTAATTGAAACGTTGAAATACAAATAGAACCTACCTGCCGTGTTATTGTTGTTATTTCATAGGGTTTGATAAATTACGGCTGGCTGTGACATATATAATTTTAAGAACAATGGAAATCATGTTTAAGGTCAGGGAAAGGCCTCAAACTGTCCATTCTGTGAGAGCAAGAAGTTCTTTCTCTCACAGAATGGAGAGTTTTCGGCCTTTCTTCTTTACATAAAATAGCCAGCAACAATCATAAGATGAGCAAGTTTAATGTCTTTTTAAAATACATTGGGGATGAAAACAACGAGATCAAGATTTTAATTGAAACAGTTCAAATCAATCGGTATAACATATATTTCAAAGGATTATTGGCTTTTGTCTGCAACAAAAGGATTTGTTTAAATGTAAACAAAATAATTTATACATATATACTGTATGCACCTGGTAATAATGTTCAACATTTGTTCAGCCCCTCTTTGACCACCCCCTTTTGTAAGGATACATGGAGGTCTAAATTTATTGACCATTTCTCTTCGGAACTCCTCTCGGTTTTTCAAACAAGCATGGTAGCAGACCCCAAGAGCAAGAACAAGTGATTTTGTCAAATCACTGACAGCCTGCAATGATTTCATTGGTCAATTTTACAGCATGAAAATAATTCAATGGTTAATTTAACATTCAATTATTGATTTATTACTGTTTAACTACCATTTGCAATATTTCAGCGACTGCCATATTTCGACGAGGTCAATTTTAGATAGGCTGCTTTAGAGTAGGCCGTTCGAGCACAAAGAACAAATGTAAAATTTTTCTCTAGCTATCATCTTTAAGTTAAAACAACTGAAAGTAAGAGTAAAAATGTCCTCAATCCTCGCCAAACCTGAGGCTGAGGCACAGTCAGCTCTTGGTCCTCCATTCCTTCTTCTAAGTCTGCCTCCTTCTTCTCCATAAGATCAAACAGGTTTGTCTCCCCCTGACTCTGTCTGTAGAACCAGCTCATCACCTCCAGGACTCTCTCCACATCTCTCAGGCTGACGAAACTACACTCATCCTGTAGAAAAAAACAAGTTTACAGTAAGAACTCTCTCCACATCTCTCAGGCTCACAAAACTACACTCATCCTGTAGAAAAAACAAGTTTACAGTAAAAACTCTCTCCACATCTCTCAGGCTCACAAAACTACACTCATCCTGTAGAAAAAACAAGTTTACAGTAAAGACTCTCTCCACATCTCTCAGGCTCACAAAACTACACTCATCCTACAGATAGAAAAAACTACACTCAACCTACAGATAGACAAAACTACACTCATCCTATAAAATAAGCAAAACTACACTCATTCAATATAATGGACAAGTTCAGACCGACAATACTATATGTACACTCATATTATAGAAAAATCACATCCACCCTGAAGAAAAAAACCAAAACTATACTCATCCCGTGAAAAAATGAAGTTGCTGTTAAGTAGAACATATCTTTATGCAAGCAAAGCAAACTATACTTAAAAAGAACAAGAGGCCCACGGGCCTTATAGATCACCTGAGTATTGTGCAACAACTTTCAAACAATTAAATTTGGTTCGTGTTTTAAACTAGAGGCCATGAAATTCGCAGTTTACAATATTGAAAGAGGCACTATTGGTTATCATAACTAGTGCTAATTGTAACGGGGACCGTTACAGATGTTCCCCAAACGCTCCCCAACTCCCTTTTGGTGCCATATTCCCTATAAGCTTCATTAAATAAGACAAACTCTACGCATTTGAGACTTTAACAACGTTTACCCAGAAGTGTACCAATTTCATTCAAATTTTAGCATTGCACGCGTGCGCATGTGAATGCATGTGCGTAATGACCATACAATCTTGTCTTTACAATCTATAGATTTTAATATACTAAATATCAAAGTATTTAATCCAAACGTATTAAAAAATACGCTAATTCAAGTGTATTTTTGATTTTACTCATTTCACGAGCACGCACGTGCTCACATGAGCATTACGACCATACTTTCTTGTAGAAGTCCATTACATCTATCTATGTTCTAAATCCCACCCCGTTTGGTTGAAAACCAAGGGAGTTATAGCTGTTCAAAGTTTCAGCCAATCAGATTGCAGCGCACGTACATGCACGTGTATGCATGTGCATGGTGACTATGTCTTCTTGTAGAAGTCCATTATATCTATCCATGATCCAAATCCCATCCTGTTTGGTTGAAAACCAAGGGAGTTATAGCTATTTAAAGCATAAGCCAATCAGATTGCAGCGCACGTGCATGCACGCGTTTTCAAAATAATTGCTATATATCTTATTGTAGGATATCCTAATGCATGCCTGTATTTAAAATTTCAAAGGATTTCGTCAAAAAACAAGAAAGATATTGAGACTTTAGTTTCAGCCAATCAGAGCAAAGCGCACGTGCATGCGCGTGAGATCTTGCTTTTTTGACCATGTCGTCTTGTGCATACTAGTCATATATCCTTACATTATGAGTTTCAAAACATTTCGTCTAAAAATAGAAAAGTTACGGTTATATCCATTATATATTGGTCATTTCAAGTTTTGCACGTGCGCGCTCTTGCAAGCACGTGCGCGCAAAATGACCTTGATTCCGCAAATCTACATAAAATGCCTACTTACCCTAAAAAGGTTTCCCCTTAATCGGATGTGTACTTTACAAGATCATTCGCGGACAAAATTTTCCCGAGAAGAAAAATAATAATAATAATAATAACTAGAGCAAAGCTCGTTGCAAAGCAACAAGTAGGTCTTCCGTCCTGTTTGACCGGAAGTTTATGTTACTTCCGGTGTGACCGGAAGTGTCGACGAAGGACAGAAAATTATTTTTTATGCTCCCAGTGACAGATGCTACCCAAAAATTTTTCAAGAACGGTAAAAAAAACGCGTTTCTCGACTACTTCCGGTTTGGCCGGAAATGACGTCGACGGACGTATTTTGACGACTGCATTAGATTAAGCTTGACATTTTGAACAACTTTGCTTCATAGACGTCTTACAATTTTTTCATAACTTTTTGAGATATAAAGGAAAAACTTTCGGCCCCTGTAGGCCCCTAATTTTAGGGGCCAGCCCTCTTTTTGAGATATCATTTGGAAGAACTTAAAATTCTACACTTCTTTTGTTCTATATGTTTTAACAAAATATTTCCAGGTTAAAAGATATCGTAGAAAAAGTGCTAAAAATTTAAAATCGGTAAGAAAAAAAAACAATAATAATAAAAGTGAAAAAGAAACCTAAGAATAACAAGAAGGTCTTCCGCTGAAGACGGAAGACCTTAATAATAACTAGAAACGATCTCGTTGCGAGCAACGAGAGGTCTTCCGTCCGATTCAAGAAAAAAAACCTAAAATCGAGCTGAAAAAGTGATAAGAAAAATTGCTCACAAAAAGGATTGAACCCAGGTCGCCAGCGTGAAAATCCAACGCGCTTTTTTTCCTCTTTATTCCAAACGCGCTTAAATTACGCTTTTGAGTCAACAGCTCTAAATGTACTTGTATATACTTCTTCAACAATACACCTGTCTAAGAATTACGAATCACTTTCGATTAGCCCCCCCCCCCCCTTCAATTTCCTTTCAATAACGCCAATGTGCAGGCCATTCACAATTTCCCGCATAACGTCACGAGTAAATCGTGGCGCCTTTTTTTCTTTCGCTATTGGGAGTACTGCTCTAAATGTACTTGTCTATACTTTTGCAACAGTACACCTGTCTAAAAATTATAGAAGGCACCAAACGCAACGACTAAATCTTCGTGCCTTTTCTTTGGACTGATCTATTAAATAGGTGTGATAGCTTCAATGAAATTAAGAAAAAAGAATGTTCTTCTAGCCTTTATTTGAGGTTTAGAAAATATATTTAACTCATTGTAAACATTATATAGGTAAGTAACACAAAAGCAGTGAAGTGACTATAATTTTAAACTGTTTTTTATTTCTCGTTTATCCCCAAAGTGAACTATGCTGATAAGTTACACTTTCACGAAAAGGTTGAAATGGTTCGCCGAAAAACATGATTCACCCTACGTCAAGGTATCAGGTACCATTTATGTTCAATAACTTGAATCAGATTATTGAGAAAAGAATGTTAATATAAACTCCATTAATCGATCTAATTTAAAAAAGGTTTTCTTATTTCTTTCTTTTGTATTAGTTTCATATGACACAAGTGTGCATGGGAAACACAGTGGTTACGTTTCTTGAAAAAACAAATAAATTTTGAATACTGCTCTAAATATAGTTGTGTATACAGTACACCTGCAACAGTACACCTGTCTAAGAATCATAAAAGGCGGGTCACTATTCATAATCTGGCGCCAAACAGCACGAGTTAATATTCGTGCCTTTCCTTTGGACTGATCTATCAAATAAGTGTGATAGCTTCAATGAAATTAAATATTAAATAAAACAACTTCTTATCGCCTTTATTTTATTTCGACTTTAAGAAAGTATATTTAACACATTGTACACACGTATCTATTCCAGTTACACTAAAGCAGTGAAACGGAAATTAAGCTTTAAGATTGAAACTGAATTGCAGCGTAGGCTACTACTACGTGAAAGTCCAAGTAGTTTTTTTACTTTTCATGTATCATTTAGTCAAACGCTCAGCTGCCTCCATAAACCCCTACTCGCGAAATGGCGGAGTTGACAGAGACAGCCGCCATCTTGGGTCCGCTTCAGATTTTCAAATATTAATATCTATAGTTCTGATTAACCAATATCCAAACAACTTATATGGTAAGCATAAATCAAAGGGTCTCTATTATCATTCCAAAAATAAATAAAAAATATTGAAAAACAAAAAAGTTAGAAAATACGATTTTTTCAATTCGCTTCTCCTAACGACAGGAAGTACCGACGAAGAACAAAGTGTCGCATCCTGGATGGTATATATCACGATCTATAATCCCTGAAAGTTTCATGTCGATATCTTTTACCGATTTTGAGTTTAATTGCGGACAAAATGTCATTTTAATTTCAGGAAATTGTCTGTAACTTGGCACCGGAAGTGAGTTTCCAAATTTTCTCTCGGATATACAAAATTCATGTTACGACACATTTTTTCTGAAAATTTCACGTCATTCCATCCAGTAGTCTTCGAGAAATCGCGTGCACAAAATTAAAAAGTCAAAAAAATAATAAAAAGACTAGATACGATCTCGTTGCGAGCAACGAGAGGTCTTCCGTCCGTTTTAGGAAAAGAATCCCACGTAAAATCGAGCTGAAAAGAGATTCAAAATTTTGGTCACAAGGAGGATTGAAACCATGTCGCCATCGTGAATGCGCTTTTTTTTACTTTTATATCCCCAACGCGTTAACCATTAAGCTATTGGGAGTACTGCTCTAAATATACTTGTGTATACCACGGTACTTTTGCAACAGTCTGTCTAAGAATTATAAAAAGCATTCATAATTTCGCGCCAAACGCCACGAGTAAATATTCGCGCCTTTTCTTTGGACTGATCTATTAGATAGGTATGATAGCATCAATTAAATTTTAAAAATAAAACATTCTTAGCGCCTTTATTTTATTTCGACGTTAAGAAAGTATATGTAACACATTATACACATTACATATCGTATCTAGCCCAGTTACACTAAAGCAGTGAAACGGAAATTAAGTTTTAAGATTGACACTCAATTGCAACGTACTACTGTAACGTGTCGGATCTGAGCGGTCAGTAGGTCCGTGCTCGGATTACCGAGTTTTACTAGGGATATGATTGAATGC
>PRKT01000004.1:137153-158960 GCA_003671525.1 Saccostrea glomerata | reverse complement strand
CCCCCCCCCCCCCCCCCCCCCTTCCCGATATCCCTGACCCAGAGAACATGAAATTTATCATTTTGCTAGATGTACCTTTCTTCATCACAAATATATAAACTAAGATCATTCGCATAATACCTAGGAGCAATGGAATACATTTTCAAAGAATTCATGCATTTTCACTATATATAATCATTAGAGCTCCACCCTAACACAAGAACCCCTGACCCGGGGCCATGAAATTCACAGTTTTGGAAGAGGCATCCTTCCTCATCATAACTATGTACATAGTTCATTTGTTTAATACCAAGGAGCAGAGAAGATGATTTTTGAGAAACAATGTATTTTCACTATATAGTCAATAAAGCCTCGCCCTTACATCACAACCCCCAACCCAGGGGCCACAAAATTCCCAATTTTGGAAGGGACACTCTTGCTAATCATAACTATATACTTACTGAGTTTGTTTAATACCCAGGAGCAAAGAAGATTTTAAAGAATTCATGAATTTTCACTATATAATCAATAGAGCCCTGCCCTAGAACCCCTGACCCTGGGCCATAAAATTCACAATTTTGGAGGATGCACTCTTGGTCATCATAACTATGAACTTAGTTAGCCTGTTTAATACTAAGGAGCAGAGAAGATTTTTGAAGAATTAATGTTTTTTTTACTATACAATCAATAGAGCCCCGCCCTAACACCAGAACCCCTGACCCAGGGGCCATGAATTTCACAATTTTGGTAGAGGACTCAATGCTGATTACAATCATGTCAACAGTGTAACTGCTTGATGTCCAGGAGTAAGGATTTTTTTTAAAGATTGCATTAATTTTAGTGGTTTTGGCCCCACCCCTCAGGCCCAAGGGGGGCAGGGACCATGAAATTCAAAATTTTTGTTCCTCTTCACCTAGAGATGCTGTAAACCAAATTTGGTTGAAATTCGTTTAGTAGTTCCAGAGAAGACGTTAACCAGAAGTCTCTGTCGAGACTGAAGCTCTACTGGTTTGAACTTACAGCAAAGGAAGAGAAAAGTACTTAAGGATGGATTCTTCTCATATTTCTTATAATTGCAGAATCTTGATTTTCTGAATACTCAATATTCAGACTGTGTACACTTATTTAACATCCAAACAAACTGGTATAATCAGCCTTGATTTTCAGTCAAGGTCATTTGAAAGTCAGTCCTAAAAATAGTACTTTTACACAGAGAAATTTTGAAATTTACGCATAAATTTTGCTGACAGAAAAAAATATCTTGCTCAATAAAATTAAAGTTGTAACTTATTTTTGATCACTAACTAACATGAATTGAGATGGTGGGAAAAAAACATGAAATCCTTAATATTCAATAAAAACATTTAATCCGAATTTCCTCAATAATTTCTTTCAAATTCCTCAGTTTTCATAAATTTACATGAAATTTCATCTCAATTTTTACAATTGATCATATAATGTCAAATATTTAGATTTTTGTCGGATGAATATTCAAATGCTGAAGATTCATTAACAAGGTTGAAAAGATATGGTATTCGTGCTAATTATAGAACAAATTTAGCCCGAATTTACTCTACAGTTTCTGAAATCTTCCATTTTACAGAGTGGTGTTTAAATCTATAAGAAAGATTCTTAACCCCTCAAAATAGGCAATTTGGTGTAATTGTGACACATATATACATTCAATTCTTCCAGTTATACATTTCATTTTATGATAGTTTGTACTATTTAAATATTTAAAATATTTACTTCGAATTTCCTCTGTCATTTTACTCTTAGGAATAAGTTAGGTTTTACAATTTTATAAAATACATTCTGGATTCTTTTCCTATTTTATATATTCAGAAAATAATGAAATTATACATGTAAACAATTTAAGATATGCACAATTAGATGACAAGAAAAAGGTGTGGGGTCATACTCCTTGATTTTGCTTGAAGATCATTTGAAAAGTTGATGCTAAAAATAGATTTTTTCCTCCTGTGGAATTAAGAAAATCCAATATGGTATTTTAAAATTGATGTTTTGGAAAAATGGAGATGAATAGATATGAAAAAACAATTTAAGTCTTAAGTTATATGTTAAAGCAATGTACTAAAGTCAAAAAATAACAAACTTTTGATCACAAATCACACAAAATATTTATTCCGAATTTCCTCTGTACTCTTTATAAAATGATATTTTAGTCTTTGACAATCGTTCATTTTCATTCAACTTTTTTTAATAAAATAATATATTCAGAAAAAATTATTTTTACAACCATAGGAAAGATAGATGTTGAATGAATCATTTAAAGCACAAAAATGAAGGGGTATTCATATTCATTAAAATGCCAGATTAGCTCGAATTTCCTCATTTTAAAAATTATCATTGAACAAAGAAAATGCTGTCAATATATCATATAGGCTAATAATTTAAGAGACAGGACGGGCGGTTAGATAAATACATTTTCTCTGAAATGAGATATGATGTATTATTGTGGAAATAATTGTTGAAATTATTGCCATGTTTCAAAAAACCCAAAAAATTTCAATCCGAATTTTCTCTGTTATAAAATATACTGGTTTCGTTATTTACAAATAAGTAAAGGTTCTCAATCGAAATACATGTATATTTTTGCAGAGTTAGGCCAAAACTTTATGTTATATTATGGAATCTTAATTAATAGATGTATTGTACATGAACAAATATATCACATGCATGTATATATACCAGAGAAGTATAATTATGTATATATATAGGATCTCCCATGGTTTGTGGTTTGATATGATTTTTATCCAACGAGTTGTGTGTTTTCTATCCCCGAGCCTTGGCGAGGGGATAGAAAACACACAACGAGTTGGATAAAAATTATATTAAATCACAAACCATGGGAGATTCTTTTTATCACATATTTTTGTTCACTATAAATGTGTATTTTGTCGTTATTTCTAATTCAAAGTTCCTTTTTGGTTACCTCAGACCAAATAACGTAATAAATAAAATTATGCTGTATTAAATAGTTCGTACAAATATAAAAGAAAGAAAATATTTCAGCGCTTATTTTTTCAGTTCAGTAATGAAAGCTTGTTAAAATACATCAAATAAAGTGAAATTTGACAAATTAAGTCGTTCTCTCTATCATACACATATATTTGTTTATTTACATTACGTCACGCGGCGTAGGAATACATAGTGTTGATACGAAAACGATATCACATGAGCTATATCAACGGGATAAAGGGGAAAATATGTGATAAATAGTATTCATAAAACTGACAAACAAACGGAAATGATAAATTTCAATCCTCAAATGTTGAACTGTCGATCGCGAGAACAAGCATACGAAATACATCGATCTATAATATCCTTGCGAATGCCCATTTATCAATAAAAACTATGTAATTCAATTTCAAAATTTATAAATTAAATTGCCAGACATACATAACTTACTTACATGTACAATCTCACTGCACAGTGACACAACATGACATCAGGCGATCGAGGCAACGTGGGTCTGCAATCTCGCATGTTTGTGACCTTCAAGTTTCTTTTGGTTGATCGGGTGTCCCGGGCATAAAGAAATTGGTGACTTAAAATTGGTTTAATCATACCTGGGCTTCTACAATGCTTCAATAATGATCACAGCTTGTAGATTTTACAAAACAATCCTGTCGGGGTTTTCTACGGAAAACGACCTGGACATGTTGACATTCGCTACGGAACTGCGCATTTTATGGCAATTGTCGCAAATTAAAAAAAAAATTACGAACAACTTATATTTTTTAATAGAAATAGATTCAAAAATAAATAAACTGATAAATTAATCAATAATTTGTCATTCAGATTGATTAAATATGTAATTTGCATTTTACGACTTGCAAAATCTATGGAGACCCATTGACGACGTAAAATGCTGACAAGAATCCATCCTTAAGCAGCTGGGATTTGAAACTAAATAGAAAAATGATCGTTGATAAAGTCTCTTTAGGTACTTAGTGTAGTCTACTTGTGTGCCAAGTTATACTGAAATCAGACCAAAACTGTAGGAGGAGTAGCATTTTGAAACAATTTTACAGACATTTCTATTTTTAGTAACCATGGCAACACCGTTCATCAAAATTAAAATTCGATATACAGAATTATGTATCTTAGTGTAGTCTAATTGTGTGCCAAGTTATATCGAAATAAGACCAAAACTGTAGGAGGAGTAGCATTTTGAAACAATTTTACAGATATTTCTATTTTTAGTAACCAAGGCAACACCGTTCATCGAAATAAAAAACCGATACATAGAATTATGTATCTTAATGTAGTCTACTTGCGTGCCAAGTTATACTGAAATCAGACCAAAACTGTAGGAGGAGTAGCATTTTGAAACAATTTTACAAAAATTTCTATTTTTAGTAACCACGGCAACACCGTTCATCGAAATCAAAAACCGATACATAGAATTATGTATCTTAGTGTAGTCTAATTGTGTTCCAAGTTACTTAGTATACTGAAATCAGACCAAAACTGTAGGAGGAGTAGCATTTTGAAAGAATTTCACAAAAATTTCTATTTTTAGTAACCACGGCAACACCGTTCATCGAAATCAGAAACCGATATACAGAATTATGTACCTTAGTGTAGTCTACTTGCGTGCCATGTTATACTGAAATCAGACCAAAACTGTAGGAGGAGTAGCATTTTGAAAGAATTTCACAGAAATTTCTATTTTTAGTAACCACGGCAACACCGTTCATCGAAATCAGAAACCGATACACAGAATTGTGTATCTTAGTGTAGTCTACTTGAGTGCCAAGTTATACTGAAATCAGACCAAAACTGTAGGAGGAGTAGCATTTTGAAAGAATTTGACAGAAATTTCTATTTTTAGTAGCCACGGCAACACCGTTCATCGAAATCAAAAACCGATACACAGAATTATGTATCTTAGTGTAGTCTACTTGTGTGCCAAGTTATATTGAAATTAGACCAAAACTGTAGGAGGAGTAGCATTTTGAAAAATTGTTTACAGACAGACGGATAGCTAGACAGACAGACGGACAGACGGACGGACGCCGGACGCATTACTATCGCATAAGCTCTTCTGGTCTCTGACCAGTAGAGCTAAAAATGTTCAAAAGTTTACGAACGACGTACGACGAACGACGACAGACGAAAACGGATAGCAGTAGGTCACCTGAGTTTACTCAGGTGACCTAAAAAACGGATGATTGCTCTAAACCCTAGAATACTTAGATGTTTCTGATTTTTAAAAAAAATATAATTATGGTCATAACAAAAATTCTTAATATTCAACACATCAATCCCATTATTATTATCTTTGCTTCGTGGGAACTATTTTCTCAGTAATATAAATCATGAATCAATCTTATTTTTATTTTCAACATTTATTTGTTAGAATTCATTTCTCAGTTATATATATATCATGAACCAAGCTTATTTAGTTTGAATAATTCTTGCCTGCTGTCTCCTCATGAATTTCTGGGCTGAGGTAAGAATATGACTGACTGTTATGTCTAAATTTGGTTCATTTGGCAGTTTTCCTCCTCGAATCTAGAAAAAGCCACTTGAATCTCATCTTATATCGACAGAATTTTACATACATTGTACTACATAATTTTTAAAGAATCCATCTTATATATTTATTTTTTTTAGTTCTACCCTCTGAAATTTATTTTTAATACATTTTCTCTGACTTACGTACTAAATACATTTTCTGTGACTTACGTATCTAAGAACCATCTGTTTGATATACATTTCCTCCACATTCGTATCCAGCTGTCCGAAGTCCCAGACCAGTGGCAGCATGCCCTGGGGGAGGGGCTGGACTCTATAGACAAGTCTCCTCATGGGAACTCGGCCTAAATTTCAGTTCAAAATAATACAAATATGCATGGGAAGATATCTTCTACCAAATGACAATACATATGTATAGTGTACAAACAATGAGGTAATGCATGTTTTGTAATAAAAATTCCAGAAAAAAATAACTTATTTAGATCTGACTCTAAATCTTGCATGGCCAAATTATTTAAGGAATGACTCTAATTCTTGGCCATATTATTCGATTTAACCTTGTTTAGGTCAGTTTACGCTTTATAATCAGCGCAGTTGATACTTAAGCCTATCAGCAATGTTGATTGTTTACGAGTGGTAAGAACGAGTTAAGTCAAAGGTACATTTATTAAATCTGAAACTTTCCATAAATCCCCAGGGACTCGAAATGAGAGGATTGCATGGATATAGATGATTAAGCCGGGTGTAACGGGTGGTGTCCCCATTCCAAACCAGTTATACAGAAATAATTTGTTTTCGATTTTGAATATTAACCAAGCTAGAGGGCTAGAATACAAACAAATTAAATCATTTTCAGTAAAAAAAAAATAAATCGGTTAAGGGAAAGCTTTATAACGAGATAACTTCCTGAAAGAATCATTGTTTTCAATTATACTCAGTACCTATGTAGATGTAACCTTTAATACACATACCCATTCTGTCTGTGGTTTTGTCAGCATCCACGTGGTAACCCAGTCCAGCCTGTTCTAGTCTCTTGATCAGGTCCTCAGAATGTCTGGAATTATAACAAGATTTAATACATGTCATTCTACAAATTTAAATTTAGGTAAATAAAATTCAGATTGAAAACCTGGTCGGTAATGATGGAGGGAAAGATAAGGGATAGAAATAAAAATGAGACAATAAAACAAGGTAAGAATAATATAAACATAAAGAAAAATATTTTAGAAACGCCTCTAATTCTTGGCCAAATAATTCAAGTCTAACCTAATTTAGGTCAGTTTACGCTTTATAATCCAATGGTCCACGCTTCGAAACGTGTATAAAACAGCATAAACTGACCCAAACCAGGTTATTGTCGACAAATTTGGCCAAAAATTAGAGTCATTCCTTATATTTTAATATTAATATTATTAAACAACCTAAGGTGGAAAATTTCGTCGCTTTTATTAGTTCAAAATTGCCGCGCGATGAAACAACCTTAGTAACGGAAGTGATGGGAAGCGAGGGGAAATAAAAACTGTTATATACGCCTGGCAGCCATGATGTTTGTTTACATGTGGTAAACTGTTTTAAGTTAAAGGTACATTTGTCAAATCTGGAATTTTCTATGAATTTCGAGGACTGAGATGGAAAAAGATGATTGCATGGATACAGATGATTCCGCTGATTGTCAGGGGAAGAGTGTGTCCTCATTTCAAATCAGGTTATACAGAAATTTTTTTGTCTTAAATTTTTGATATTAACCAATCAGAAGCTAGAATACAACTATAATTAAATCATTTTAAAATGTAAGCCTAAAAAACCACATACTTTCTGTAGGGGTTACAAGCAGCCACGATTTTCAGGGTCTGACAGAGTTTGAGTGGTTCCCCCTCCATTGATCGGTCACACATGATCTCCTTAATTAGACCTATAGCCTCTGTAGTGTTGGCCTCATCAAAGAACAACACAGTATACAGTCTCTGTCCATAATTAGCTGTGTTCTCCTGAGCTATTTTCTCAGCCTCCATCACCTTCCTAATGATGTCACTTCTACGTGTGCCTCCATGAACCTATAAGTATGAAAGGTCATACCATTACAAATAATTTAAATTAGTAAGTTGTACCCACAATGCATATACACGTACAATGTCAGTCTGTTCTTATTCTATTACCTTCATAAGGATCATATTCTGAACCTTCTTCCCAATAGGACACTGAAGCTGACACATGAATTTGACAAGACGCGTTTTTCCACAGCCGGTCTCTCCCATGATAATCACAGGAATATCACACCTGAAATAGCAAATATTTGCATTTAATTTTCAAATAATATATACACCGCAAAAAATTTCAATCTTACATTGCAAATACATATCTATATGTCTGTGGATTTTTCCATAAGATGTCTACCTAAAGCGCATGTAGATGGCCAGTATCTTCTTGACATTGTCTGTTGTTAGTTCATAGGTCGGGTCAGGGTCAAATACATCCTCTACACCCATAACACTGCGCAGTTTAGATAGTTTCTTATTTCTAAGAAAGGAAAATATATATCCACTGAAAGTTGACCTGTGACTCAACATATATTTTTACTCATATTAGGAAACGGAATAAAATTTACAAGTAAAGTATGCAGCGAATACCTTAGCTGCAGAACTTTAGCTCTCCAGAGAAAATATTTTGATAGACTGGAGAACTAAAGTGTCACCCATTGAGAAAATTGTATATATATTGCGCACAAAAAGTTGCGCTGCTTAGTTCTGGATTAATTCTTCCAGATTCTTACCTCAATCGCTAAAAAGATGTGTGATTACTCCTGTGTGAAGAACTCTCGTAGTTGACATCTACAAATTTTCTTGCAAACCAAAATGGCAAAATAAATAGACAAAAATTCCGATAATCTTAATGTATTGGCCAGGAAGACTATGAACAACAATTATAAGGAATGTTTTATTGTGGAAACAGTGAAAGAATATTTTAAGACACACGGATTGTAATATTTTGATACGACAGTTTAAAAACGTGGAGAATTAATAAATCGAAAACAGCTCACTTTTTGTGCGCAATAAATAAACAATTTTTAATGGGTGGCACTGTAGCTCTGCGGTCTGTCAAAAAAAAAATTTCGGAGAGTTACAGTTCTGCAGCTACAAATACCTTTGTAGACTGTCAAAGTTTTCGTTGATAGGGACCTCGTTTCTGATGAGGGCATCCTGTAGGTTTCTTTTCATTATTCCATGTTCAAGCACTGTCCCTGTTTGTACATCAATCAGGTTACCAGAATGTCTCTCTAAGTTAATTCCCAGGAACGTCATGGAATGGTGATCAGCATTAAAGAACAAGTAAGGATGAGGACTGCAAAAAATTCAGGAATATCAAATAACATAAAAGTTTTTACCTCAAAGATTTCAATGACAATATAGTTGAATTTTGATGGGACTTATAATTTCAAGATACTTGTATATGAGAGTTTGATTGGTTGTTTGATTGTATATTGTTAAACGTTCCTCTCGAGAATTGTATAATGTATAAATATGTCGACAAAGAAACGGTTCATAAATTCGTGGATAAGGGAGACCTATGAAATCCATTTACATTGGACCCAATGAACATTGATTATTTAAGAACATGTTTTCGATATAAAGAAGTAAGAGATACCAAATTCCACTTCAAACAAATATGTGCTGTTTAATAGTAAATAACAGACATGGACTTTACCTGCTTTCCCAGGTCCTCCTGAGCTGAAACTGACGGAGCACGACCTCCTCATTCTCCTCCTCTTCCTCAGACTCCATCCTCTGTAACATCTGTATGGGGGACTCCTCACTCATGTTCAGCGACCGTGTAGCGAAGTCCTGTCAAAGTCACTCAGTACAATTAAACCAATCAAATGGCTATAAATCTGTAAATGACCGCGTAGCAAAGTCCTGTCAAAGTCAGTCAGTACAATTAAACGGCTAAAGAGTGTGTGGAAGCCATTTAAAAATCAAATGCTTGACTGTATTTCTTTTTTTACATTTCATTATACGAAATTACATGTTAGTGTAAAAATCTATTTCTTTATTTTAAAGGATTCTAGGGATTAAAGGTACTTTTTGTCATATACAAAGTGCTGACTAAAGAGTCAGCAGGTCAGAAATTATTTTTTGTATCCTGTCAGATTTGATATTTTACAGTTTAATCTTTTTTAAATGTTGTTTTAAGTTTGATACACCACATGAACCTTAGACACATAAAGAAATGCATGAATTTAGTAATTTAGCAATTATATGTAATTAAATACAATTTTTTTCAACATAACCTTAATTAATTCATTAAGATAACCTTAATTCCCGCATTTTCATCCGGGTCATTGCAAAATTGACATACCGCATCTATGATTTCTCATAAAGCAAAACACAAAGTAAAGTAATATAGCAAATAGAAAATGTAGAAGCAGTACCTTTTAATACCCGTTATATCTTTGGTCTGGTGTGTATTTTTAATCACAAGAGAAAGATAACAATTAAAGGAAGAAAATTCAATAGTATTACCCTAGACATCTGGATCAGGAATCTTAAGACAAATTGAGAAAATCCAGGTAAATCCTCAGCAGCTGCCCGACTCACAAAGGATGAATTCTCAAAGTCCTCCAGCTGTGTGTTCAGGAACCAGACAAAATGTCGCAGCTCAGCCCAGGAAGGATCTTTGATACCACAGTGTCTGTTAGATAAATAAAAAAAAATTGAGCTATTTTCAGTTTCTCTTCAATTCTATGAAAATCAATGAGCTTTGTGACAACGCAAAATGTAATAAAAAAGCGAAAGGTAATAAACCTGGATTATTACATTTTGCGTTATATCATTTTGTGTCGAAATCAACGCAGAATGTAATAACGCAAAATGTAACAACACATTTTGGAGAATTATTACATTTCGCGTTATTACATTTTGCTTCGAGATCAACGCAAAATGTAATAACGCAAAATGTAATAACACGACTTTTTGGATTATAACATTTTGCGTTGTTACATTTTGCGTCGAGATTAAACAAAAGGTAGGAACGCAAAATGTAATAACACATTTTTTCGTCGGCCAGATTGAGTACAATTTTCAATATTGTAGTGACCGATGAAAAGAAACTATAACAAAAGAAAAAAAAATCAATTTCCTACAATTGATAAATTTAATACAGGTGTAATATATTAATTTAATTAGTTACATGTATTTAAAATCAGTATAATAAATGTATTCATATAAAATGTGTTGCAAATTATAAACGTGCATCTGTGGACAGGGTTGTTGGGGGTATTGACCAGTGTGATTTTGCTTTTTTATAGACAAATGCAATGAATATCTTTAATAAAAAACTATTAAAATAAAAAAAACTGTCGTAGCAGGTGAACATCTATAGCCGGAAAGGATTTATTGACAATAATGATACCATACTGTTCCATGCAAATCTCCAGCATTGCAGACAAGCAAAAGTAAAATTTTCTCTCTCTCTCTCTCTCTCTCTCTCTCTCTCTCTCTCTCTACATCCTATAATAAAACGGACTGTTTCTGCATGTCCACAGTAAAACAATAATAAACATACGAAGTAAACACCCAACCCAATCCCTGCCCCTCCGATCCTCGCTTGACACCAACATACACTTCTATTCATTTGTTAACCAATGCATCCGTGCCTAAAATGCATATCAAGAGCTTTTAATGAACCTATGGTAAATCTTTGTTAATTAAATATGTTTTATTGGTTAGAAATTTAATAAGACTATCAAAAATATGCCAATCAAAGTTAAATTAATTCTTTATAATAAAGTACAGTGTATTCGATATAACTAAAATCAGAGTCAGAAAAACGATACATTTTGATGTATTTATATGTCCGGAAAAGGCCCTAACGTTGGTCTCATTGTTTTAGTTCTAATTATTTTACAGCGTGTTTCCCGTGTTGGTTACAAGTATACATTTTAATCAATTTTATGATCTTTTTTGAAAAACGCAATTAAAATATTAATTATATTTTATTTTATTACATATTGTTTTATTACTTTTTGCGATGTCTTTTGTGCAAAACTAAAATAACGCAAAATGTAACAACGAAAAAGCACGTTATTACATTTTGCATTGATCTCGACGCAAAATGTAATAACGCAAAATGTAATAATCTGAAAATTGTGTTATTACATTTTGCGTTGATCTCGACCCAAAATGTAATAACGCAAAATGTAATAATCCAGGTTTGTTACAATTTGCGTTGTTATTACATTTTGCGTTGTAACAGAGCTTAATTAGCAGCTCATTCGAATGCATAACAATGTTTTCTTTAGTTCAGCATTAAAACACCCTTTAATTTTATAAGATTTATACATTTACAGGAGATTTGATTATGGCAAGCTAGTGTATTACTTGAGCAGTGTCTGTAGACAGGCCCGGGGGTTTCCCTCTGTCCTTCTAAGATCTACGTCCCCCAGGCCTCGATTCATGTCTAGTCTATACAGGTACTGGAATGGTCTCTGGAAAACGTTGCTCTTGAACTCCCTTTCGTCAAATAGTAAGTCATTCTGACTAATATCTATAAATGGATTTGAATTGAATTTAAAATATGCACTACATGCCATAGAATACATATTTTTTTTAAATACAATATATTTTACGCTAATCTGATGTAGAGAAGAAAAAATACCTAAAGCATTTCCTTGGTATTTCTTGAGACTTTCTTGTGGAGAGCGACAGGTCACATCTGGCAGGATATTCAGGCATCTATGCATGCATTTTATATAACCTTTCTGTCAAAAACAAACTTTTTTCAATCTCACAATTATATTCATTCTTCTATAACTTTATTGCTATGTTCCTGATAGGAATAATTTTAAAACAGATCTTACAAATAAGTACAAATTACAAAAATACATGGGATAGCTAGAGTAAAAGGACTTTAAGGCCATGAAGATTATTAAACAGAAATAAGAGGAGTTTGACCTGTTCCTGTAAGTCCTTGGCCAGTAGAGGCATGGTCTCCACAATGTAGAGGTCATAGGGCAGCTTCCTCCACACATGTCCAGTACTATTGGTCAGACAGCCCAAAATCAGTAGCTGAAACAGCAGGTAGTCCACCCCCTCCTGAACCTAATCAACCAATCAGAACACAGAATTTATATAGACTATAGTTAATATATCAGTAACTGGAACAACAGGTAGTTCCCCCCTCCTGGACCTGATCAACCAATTAATCAGAACACAGAATTTATATAGACTTTACCCCTCCTGGACCTGATCAACTAATCACAACACAGAATTTATATAGACTATACTTAATATATCAGTAACTGGAACAACAGGTAGTCCACCCTCTCCTGGACCCGATCAACCCAATCAGAACACAGAATTTATATAGACTATAGTAAAAGATTACACAGCATACAGTTAAACTATTCAAATATTTTATTATCAGTAAGTGGAACAACAGGTAATCAACCCCTCCTGGACCTGATCAACCAATCAGAACACAAAAAATAAGACAACAAACAGGTAAGGATTCAATTTAATATATCAGTAGCTGGATCAACAGATAATCCAAACTCTCGAGCTCCTGGACCTGAACATCAAAGCATTACTAAGAATTTTATAGACAATAGACAACATACACTTAAAAATATTCATATGAAAATGCAGTATTTTCTGAATATAATTTGCAATTCTCAGAATAAACAATCAATACAACACACTTATAGATGAATTGACTCTTACAACATGGTGGCTTTCATTTTATCCCATGACTTTAAAACATAATGTGAACTTAGCTAACACATGTATAAGGAATTACGTAAATAATTAATGCAGTAAAACTGTCAGTCCCTGAAACTTCCTTATAAGCATGTTTTATTGTATATATCTTTCATAATTTCTTCAAAAGGAGAACATAATTTTTAACAGAAAATAATCGTACCTCATGAAATAGATCAATATGAAAAAGTCTTGGTTCTATTTTCCCAGGATGCAATGTGTTCTCCAAAAGTACATCCATAATTTCATCAATGGAGATTTCCCTCTCATGTAAAGGAATAGACACCACGGCCTTCTTGCTTCTGATTACACCACTGTGTAGACCTTGGAGTTTCTCTGCCAATCTTTTCTTGTGTAAACTCTTGCCAACCCCTGCTCTCCAAGATTTCACCACTCTCACTGTGCAGCTATTAAACAAAAGCAACCATCACAAAAAAATCCATACAATATCCATATTCTGCATGTTCTTTTATGTATGCCAGTCATTACACTACATTAGTTTTGTGTTGAAGCACACACAAAAAACCCCAAGAAAAAACATCTGCCATGATTCACTTTTATCAAAGCTCTTTTTCTTTTATAATAAACTGGTACACATATAATGGAATGCCTTGCAACAAAACATCTTTTTCAAGCAAAGATAATTCATTAAAAAATAGCATTATTTGGCACAGGCCTGGATGCTAAAATATCAAATAAGTACTAAAATCCAATTGCCTTAAAATTATCTTTAGTATAACAGTAATAGACAATATAACAATGCATAACGTACCATTAAAAGTCAGCTTGAACTAAAAATTTTGGTTGCATTGATTTTCAAGTATATAAATGTTAAAAAAATCACTTATGATTTTAAATATTATATAATATTTTTTTTTTCTTCAAAGGATAAACAAAGGTAAAAACTTATAAAGAAATCATTAAATGAAATCTGTAAGACCTAGGCATGAGTCCACTAAGTCTAAACTAAATATTTCCTGAGCTTATAAAATAAAAATATTGATAACAATTACATGGTAATTCAGTGGATATGTTTTTAAAATAAGCTGTGCTTAATTTACTGAATTTTACACACAGATCAAAATCAGCTTCAGCAGCAGATGTAGCATTAGATTTCCTGATGTCAAAGGTCAGCTTATCCTTGATGTATTTGGTTATATTGTCATGTGTCAGGGGGAGAGGGGGACGTCTGTACTTGTCCAGGGCGGCCACAATTCTGGAGTGGTACTCCCTCTCTGTACTACAGACCACCACCAGTCTGTACGGAATTTCTGTAGAAATATTAAGATACAGTATGAAATGATTATTCAAAACAAGATAAACATGAACTGATTTTATATTTATATTTATAATAAGGCTCAAGTTGGTATTTGAATAATTACTAAGCTCCACAGCTTTCTGCATGTGATGTTCCAGCCTTCTCTCCCCTTTATCACTGACTTCATAATCCAGTAGGTCCCCATTGACCAAACAATGAATTCTGTCTGTTGTGTCAAGTAAAGCTCTCCTCCAAAATATCTCCACCTTCAACATCACTGACTTAATATAGCTTATTCTAAGATATGACTTACTTATGTTATGAACATGAAATTGTTGGTATTACTTTTCAAGATATTATTTAATTTTTCATGTGTTTCAATTTAAACTACAGCCATTTATTGATTTGTGTACATTTTAATTCATTAAATATACTGTAAAATCACATATTTTCGTGGGGTCAAATTTTCGTGGTTTGAGGAAAAACTCTTGGTCCGCGGGGATTTGATTTCGTGGATGTAGAATTGTTGAGTAGATATGTATGTAACATTTTAAATTTCGTGGTGTACATAAATTCTTGGGTCTCTTCATACCCCGAAACAACGAAAAATAAACCCCAACAAACATTTGTGATTCCACAGTAGTTTTATCTTTTTTATTTATGAGGTATTTTTCCACTTAATAAACAGACCTCATCTAGAGTGGTGTGTGGAGTACACATGAGGATCTCGTCTGACTGAGGAAGAGGCTGATCTGGATCATGGCTGTAGATTGTCAGAACAGTGTTTAAGATCTCATCTGGAAAACAAAATCAAACCAAATATCTGAAAAAAGTTGGAGAAACTTTTCAGTTTTCTCAAATCAATTATCTTTTTGTTTTACATTTGTGTTAAATAAATATGAAATCATCTAATGTTAACAGAAACTTGATTTATTCAACAGTGATAAAGATATTGCATCACACAAGAGTAATGAAAGCTGAACAGACAAACAAATCAACCAAAACAGGACTTTTCATATCTATTCAACTTCATTTTTTGAAGAAAAAAAAATTATGATGACACATGTTTATCTTTATCAGCAAATACGTACCTGGGGGACAGAGTAACAGATTTGGAACTCCTCTCTCAAAGCAAGGTGGAAAAGGACGTTGAACATTAAATGTTTCTTTAAAAAAGAGAAAAAACTTGACGCAGCAAAGTTCAGGTACAAATAGAAATATCGGCAATTTTTTCCAGATAAAAGACTAATATATTATTTACAAGGCGATTCCTTTTAGGGTCGATATCAGACAAATGTAATTTGGTTTAAATCTACACGTTTAGAACAATAAGAATTTTTATATAGACTTGTCAGGTGATGTCAGAGTCATGATTTAAGCAAAGTCATAACCAATTTTAAAATCTTTTTTTCAACACTATTATTGTGTTCTTCGTGAAAAGTAATGCAAACCAATTTATATTCTACAGTTTGATTGCTATATTATTACATTTGTTAGACCACAGGATGAATATTTTGATTTCAACTACAATAAACATAGGAAATTTATTTCTTTGCAGGATTTCAACAGGTTTTGCGACACTTTTCAAGTATCTTAGTGCTTCTCAAATTCAAAGATAAAACGATAACATGATACATTGAAGGTATGCCCTCGGACTAAATCAAAATTAAAAACACCTTGGTATTTTTCATTACTTTCCATTCAACTCAGGGAAAAACATAAAAGAAACACTTTAAACTGGGACCTGTAAGTAGTGCTGAAAAGAACACCATTTGAATGCAGCCAAATTCGAGGGTGATTGTTATAGGATAAAGTTAAAAATAGATGTAATATAGACATAGAACAATCCTTGATTAAATACAAGAATGTTGTGTTGATCTCATAAAAGTATGCATAAGTAATACTACTACAGGAACAGTTGCCATTTCAACGTAAGAAATTCTCTGTGAAATAAAGCCTGTAAAAGAAACAAGGGAACCAAAGGCTGAAATAGAAGCAAACTCAAAACAAAATATTTTTGAACTTGATTACAATGGACGAAGAAAATCCCCTGATGAAATTGAAAAAGTAAAGCTGCCGATTGCGAGCTTTATGGGCATATTTTTGAGAAGTGATACAAATTTTGGGCAATAAAGAATGTATATCACACGATTAAATTAGAGGATGATAAAAAATTCATGCAGAGAGGTATACAGAATCTTCCAGTACTAATAAATGAGATAAGAGAACATGCAAAGCTGCTATTAAGATAGAAAATTATTAGAAAATATCATTCACCATGGTCATCAAATGTACAGACCCTGAGATGTGCTACTAACCCATACGCACGCTTCACAAATGGTACTCACTCGCTACGTGGTTTGCACGAAACGCTGCACGGTTTAAACGAAACGCTACACGGTCTAGAAGAAACGCTATGCACGAAAGGCTCAACGGTTTACACGAAAGACTGCACGATACGCTAAAAAGCACACGTTTCCCACACGCTTTGTACACGATTCTCAAACAGTTTGGACCGTTCACGGTAGCTCAGTCGGTAGAGCGCTCGCTCCGTGATCGGGAGGTCGTGAGTTCGCATCTCGACCGCGACCGACCTAGTCGTTAAAATGGGTAGCAACTGTTCCTTCGCCATGCGCTCGGCACTTTGAAGTGAAAGTTGCGGGTCCTTCGGATGAGACCTTAAAAACCGAGGCCCCGTGTCAGCGGCAGGCGTTGGCACGATAAAGATCCCTCACTGCTAAATGGCCCTGAGTGCCGAGTAAAGGTCAAAATTTAAAGCCCTTCACCGGCATACGGTGACGTCTCCATAAGAGTGAAAAATTCTCGAGAGGGACGTTCAACAATATACAATCAATCAAACAGATGGCTTCGATCTGGATTTTCTACTCGGAATATCTCGGACATTATTATGGTTTCATTATCGATTAATTGAATCGCAACCTTTATGGATGTTCAGGACCGCGATTTTTCGGGACCCCGACGTTTCGGGACTTGGGTTAACACTTACTTTTCGGGACTTAGGCTAACACGTTTCGGGACTTCTAGATATTTTGGTTAGGAAATGAAATAAAACTTCTCTACATGTGTTTTTATGTTTATACATGAATACTTTTTTAGTTTTATACGTTAAAAAGCAATATTGGGTGTAACTTAATGATAAATATGTATGCACAGTATAGAAATTATTGACAGACCTTCGATCGTTAAAAATAATATGGGTACGCTTACATGTATCTACTGATATATGATAGACATGCTTCATCATATCACTTTTAAAAACGTGCATGTTTTACCTTCAAAATTATTGTCAAAATACGTACACATTTATTAAGAGAATTATACGCGATACGAGTTTCTAATTTCACATTTATACTGTTTATATTGTTGGCTCGTATCTGAAAGTCACGTTTTTATTGCAGATACAAGAAATGTTTATAAACTTTTATTTTCACTTATTTTTTTATTAAATTAAATTTAATGTACCCATTAAAAATGATTCTATTTTATTACTAAAAAGTAACTTTTCATTACCCCCCCCCCCCTTTTATTATTATTATTTTTATTGAGAACACCATCATACATTGGCAAAATATCGAAATTATCTAAGTTTGATAACTTTATTTTTTAAAATAAAGATGTACATCATAAATACAATGTGAAATTGTTCTAGGTGAGTTGTCCCACAAAAACGCAAATTTGTATAAACTATATACATGATATATCTGACCATTGTACATTGTAAAAGAGTTTATAAAACATTCCAGATCAACTTGAATTTTCAAATTTCCACCTAGCCATACAGTTATGATATAATCTATAATGTTTACAAAGACATTATTAACATGGTATCAAATAAAATAATATGTTATCTATACCATTTAAGGTATACCTTGACTCAGATGACTAAAAAATCCACTGATAAGAACGAAAAACGACCTATTGCACATTGTACACCTATGATATTTGTGTTAAATTTCAATTTCAAATAACTAGGTCAATGACCTCGTTTTCATGGTAGAAGCCCCTGAGTATTTCTCAGGAAATACCTCAATTTTTCACACTATGACCATTTTTTTCTTCACTCACAAAATATTACAAGCAACAAAACTTTTTAAATATTGAAATATTATTGCAATGGAACAGAGTCGCTTCATGTAAAGAAACGATTCGAGTTTAGGCCATGAACTTAAGAATTATTACAGTCCGAATTTCCTCTGCCGTATTTATATATTTTCTCCATTTTTAATCGAATATTTCAAAAATCTGACTGATAAGAACTCTAAATTATTTATAGCCACATATTACCTTTGTTGCTCTTATTCTTATGGTTTAAACATCATATGGGGTCAATGATCAAATTATTGATATATGTTGCCTGAAATGGCTTTTGTTCATATTTCTGACTTTCTTTATTTAATAGCATTTAATTATTTCAAATAATCTATTAGCTTTAAGACATATAAAATTTACAAAATAATGTCTGAAAAAACAATCAGCCTTTACACTTTGATAAATATTGCAAGAAATGAAAGATTTTGACAAAATTGAAAAATTAAAAATTTAGTCCGAATTTCCTCTGCATTACCATATATTGACTTTTGTTCCTGAATATTTTCTTCAAATAATAAAATATGAAATTTTAAAATTAATATTGTATTAAATCTTAGTAATTTTATCCATTTAAAACAATTTTTGATTTAATATATTATACTTTATGAAATTTCATTTCTGTTTTCTGAAACCTGAGTAAACGTCATTCTTAACGCTTTTTTAAGTAAGATTTTTAAAGGAAAAAAACATAGGAGAAAAATGTTCTCGCAACATTTGTAAAATATGCTTATTTACAATGTTTCAGAAACTTTAAAAATGTTGTCGCAATATTTCAATAAAAAAATCTTACAATACTATGCCAAAACCTTTCAAAACGAAATATTTGAAACTGTTGAAAAAAAAAATTAGACAAAATCAAGATCAAAATATTTCGAAAAATTTGAATTTTTGTTGAAATTTTGATAATGGAAAAGTTGTTACTATTTTATATAAATAGTGTTTGATTCTGAATTATTTCATTCATTGTTGAAAAAAAATAAACATAAACAATAATGTTTTTCCTTTTTTTTTCCTGTACATCTTTTTAAAAAATTAAAACAGAAAAGATTAAAAAGAAATCACACAATCTATTTAGTTCCCATTACCGGCGGCGTCTTTATAATGTAACACCTCCTGATCCCAGTTGTTGTTTTAACAATTTACTGACATGTTTTTAAAAATATATATTTGATGATAGCTTGTGATGATTTGAATATTTTTTTGAAATATATATCATCAATCTAAAGAAGATTCAATTTTGGAACCCCCCCCCCCCCCTCAAGAATGAGTAAAACAATAAAGTATATATTTTTTATGACACTTTTTATTAGATATATAAATTTAAATTCCGATTGATTTGAAATATTATGTGCCATGTGTACTTAGAATAATATGCTATATCACCATAATAAAATAATATGCAAAGATCCCGATAAAATTAACCCAAGTCCCGAATCGTCCTCACCTAGGTCCCGAACTTTCATGTCGTTAGTCCTGAAACTACGCATTTTCAGGTCCCGAAACATCGTGCACCCCTTTCAAATATGTTTAGCAGCTGTTTGAATTAAAATTCAGTATATTTTTATATTCTGGTGCTTGACCCATTAAGAAGTACATGTATACATGAATTTCGAAATTTTGAATGATACTCTTTATCTAATCGGTATCCAATGGAGATCAAATAGAGCTTCTTTTGAACTGTTAAATTTCCTACGATTTGAAAACTAACATAGTTAAGACAAGAGTAAGACATACACCAAAATAGTTGACGTTAGGTGAGTTTATAACTAAAACAATGACAATACGGCAACACACCTGGCAAGACAAAGCTGATTTTATCCTCACTTTTATGAGATTTACATAGAATGCCACAATTCAAGGGACACGACATATTTTGTGATAAAACATGTTTTAGACTCTTGAATTGATCTTAAATTATTGCATTTTGTCAGCTTCTGACCTTTTGAGATTTAACTGTTCTTTAAATTGAAGGGTGCAGGATAAAGTTGCAATCTAATCCAAATCTTTCAATATGATTGTCTCCAGATTCTACTTTGATATGAATTGATATTTCATTTGCACTAATCACTTGATTTATAAAAGTATTTCTGATCCGGTAAAATTTTTGCAGAACTCCATATTGTATAATTGATGATTTCCAGCTGTATTGCTTTATAAATAAAATTGTTCTGTTCGCTGAATTAACAGCACTTTTTCGTAATCTTCAGAAAAACTCTTCAATGATTAGTCACCGATCACGGTAGCCTAGTCGTAGAGCGTTCGCTTCGTGATCGGGAGGCCCGGGTTAGATTCTCGTTCGCGGCGCCGCGTCAAGCCTAAGATGTAAACATAGGTAGTGACTGTTCCTTCGCCAAGCGCTCGGCACGAGAAGTAAAAGTCACGGGTCTTTCAGATATGACCTTAGAAATGTAGGTCCCTTGTCACGGTAGGCGTTGGCATGATAAAGAACCCTCAATGCGCAATGGCTCTGAGTGCCGAGTATAGGTCTAAAGTTGAAGCTCTTCACCTGCAAACGGTGACGTCTCCATATGAGTGAAAAGTTCTCGAGTGTGACGTTCAACAATATACATTACAATCAATCAATCAATAATTTCACTAAAATATTCTCTTTTAATTAAACACATTTCCGTAATATCTTAATATTTTTTTCAAGTCTATAAAACTTTTTGTTTATCCCCAAAACTACTTTACTCTTCATGGCGTGTGGGTTTATAAGCTGTCATGAAGAATTTGATGTAGTGGATTCCTGATATTGGTACTATCCCCTCATAAACCTTTTGATTGTTTTCAAAAGTTTGCTTTCTAGACTTCTCCAGAAAACGAATTGCCTTCCCAAATAAGAATGTCGACAACAATACCACTAATATTTAAGACAATATTTAAGGACTGCAATACGTGGACCATATGCCTGTTTTTCTATAACCAAAATTCAATTAAGAAATGTTCTAGGTGTAGTGAATATTCATGTAGGTTTGTTCACATTTTCCACAATTATCTGCCTACTTATGACTGATTGTAGTCTCAAAGCAAAGTTGTTAAATTTTATCAGTTTCAAAAATCGGGCTATTTTGATACATATGCATGTAACCGATAATGGCTGCGACTTGACACCTGTTCTGGATTTATGCGGAAGAAAAACAGAGATCTGATGATGGTTCATGTGTATCACAGCTCTGTAGCACGCAGAAATTTTTGTCGCCC